>SHCU01001033.1:0-14842 GCA_004307685.1 Ceratina australensis | reverse complement strand
TAGTTCTCATTCTCATAAAAGTTGAAATGAAAAAATTAACTCATATTTTAAATTGGAAATATTTTACTTATTCATTCTTATATGTTCTTCAGAGAACTCGATATGAATTATTTTAATAGTAGATCATCTTTATTCACTTATTTGCTAATATAAATAATACCTGATTTTTGCAGTGACACTGAAATTTATGAAGGGTCTGATTAACCCTTTGCACTCAGCATTTACAGTCACCAGTAAAATAATTATTATATAGAAAAATAATTATTGCTTAAATATATGAGTGATCAAAATAGACAATTATTATAAAATTCATATATACTATTATATATTAATATAGTATAGTATAGTGGTTTATTTGTATTTTAGGCTCAAAGCCTTTTACAAAGAAGGTTCCTTTCGTTTACTCATAGTGTGATTATGCTATCATTAGGATAAACAACTTAAATATCATAACTAAACGAACTTAATCTAGCTTATATATCTAATTTACATTAATGAGAGCTCAATTCTGTACATCTACCCTTTGGTGACCTAACGGCTATCCATTAAAGCGATGTTCCTTAACTTTATAACAGATTGCACTATACTATATTAATTTAAAAATTGATAAGAAAAAAAATGAATAATTTTGACGCATTAATTTGTACGTAGGAAATTCATCGATCATTCACTACTTCTGGAAAAATTCTTTGAGTGCAAAGTGTTAATATGCCGAGAGTTTAATTTATGGTCCGAACTGACGACTCCCTTCGAAACGATCAGCCGCGAGAGGCCTAAGGTTCCGAGAGGAACCCGGGGTCACGTGTAATCGGTGGTCTGGTCGACCCGGCGAATAAATCAAAAGTATGAAACGCTACCGGCAGAATTTCGGCATATTTATGGGACGGTGGCAATTCAATGATACACATTCCCGGTCGCGCGTAATAGTCAATATTTCCATCAGAAGCATACCTACAACTCACGCCCACGCCGACGAATTGGTGCAGCCAACGGTACTTTATGAGAGTTCAGGACGCATTTGACAGCGCGATGCGCCCGGCCAGTTGTTGCTATTTATTCGCGCATTACATTACTCTGTTACCGAGTCGAGTGTCACCAGCTAATTTGCATTATAAGTGCCGCTGATGTTATCATCGCCTCGCTTATACGTTATGCCGTCGCTGACGGATCATCACCGGCCCGCTGTCCCACGTGTTACCGAATGTTACCGCGTTTACCTGTGTGCGGAAAGTATGTAAAGGAGCCTGCACCAACTTGGATCCCACCAATCACGCCCGACGCTTAACATTAAATGCAAATTTCATTTACCCCGGATTTTGTTAATAAGTTGCAGCTTGTAATCACTGTTACCCAATCTTTACCAATAATTGTAACATCAGCCATATCATCGATTTTTGTGCAGGGTGCTCCAGAACTACCCATACACCCGGAAATGGGAGGTTCCTGGGATGATTTTAAACAACATTTATCAACCATTATAAAATTGTGCATCTTATTAGTTATAACGTGTTCCATACAACATAAGTCAATTCCCTCGCAGTCTCTCATAGAAAATTAAAGGGTAAAATGGCCAATATTAAATTGAGCAAAACATTAGGATTTTGTAAGATATTAAATATCAACTAGTTACAAATACGAAGTTCACGTCTAATTAATCATAAACTATATGGTATCTCATTTTTTCTAAAAAAATCGGTCCGTATAAAAAATCGAGCTTGAGAGCATGATGTGACGACCGAAATTATTAAGTGTCCCTCGTCCGTGCATCCAAGCATAATATTTTTCACGTATGTTTATCAAAGCTGATTCCGAAATCCATGTAAGTCACTACACCGATGGATTTAACTGTTATTAATGGTTCCATTGATAGCTCGCATGAGAGCGAAAAAAAGACTCGCGGCAATAAAACGCGGCAACGGTTCCTGATGCTCGCCCTAGTACGTTTACCGGCATGGAAATGCGAGAATTCTGAAAAAGCGGAAATGAAACACGAATACCGTGGGATCTTGTAGTAAATTCGACGAACTGATTCCTCTGCAAACGGACGGGCATAGCGCGGTGCTCATTAATAAATTCCACATACTCGTGTAACCCGGCAAAATGACTTTAATTAAAAATATAGGCGAGCGGGAATTTTTGTCGGAATAACATTGAAAAGGGAAGGGAATACGCGGTACGGGATAGCTCCGTTTCCAACCGTAGGCCAACGGTTTTTCTACGACGGGGGAACGAGGAGCGATTTTCGTGAATGCCTTCGAAACGTGCCCCTAAAAGAAAACTCACGGTATTCACGTTCATTACCTATATGTTTCTGTCTTATGCGGCTCGTTAAACGCAACGTGCCCAATACGAAAACGCCGGCGTCAGCGACCGCCGGCCTGCCGTTGCGCTCCGCCTGAATTTTCATATTTCACTCCAATCTCCACTTCAGCTGCTGAACATATATCCCCGGGAAAGGTCGAACACTCGTGCGGGGATTCATAAGGCAGCGTTGCCCGCGAGAGGGAATTTACATCTGCAGCCGGACCGACTCTACTCCTCTGCCCGAAAATTATTTAGCGATAATTACCATCGGTGTCGTCCGGCAATTTGTTTCGTGCTCGACTCGAGCATTTTTACGCCCGGGATATCGAACGATCTACACCTAGAGACCAGCAAAAGTGTACAGCTTGATTTGATTTGAATACAGCTGAACCCACTACTGCTTATGTGTGACTTCCCTAGCGGGACAATATTCACAAGTAGAAAGAAATCTATTGGTTTATGCTTCAATGCTCCGGCATATGATATTGCTGTCAATGCTTAAACCTGGAGCATTGATATATAAAGGAATAAATTTCTTACTACTTGTGAATATTGTCTCGTTAGGGAACTCACACATAAGCAGTAGTGGGTCCTAGAGATGGGGTTCAAAATCATTAACTGTGATTTTTCACGGTGATCACAAAATCACGATCACGAGTCGTGATTATACTCAATCACTATGGTAACGCGCAATGATTCTTACTTTTCTTATCATACCTATTACCGTATTAATCCTTTGCACTCTGGAGGCGACTGACATTCGCCATTATTTTATAAAATAAAATATATATCGTTGATTAAATTCAATTTGATTGCTATAAAATTTATGCATGTATTAATTCAAAAATTGTAAAAGAAATGGACAATTGATAATTAGAAAAATATAAAATAATTATTATATAGAGAAGTTCAGTAGATATTTGGAGAAAAAATCCTCGAGTGCAAAGGGTTAAATCATATTACTGTCATATTACTTGAAGCGCTCCTGTTCATCTGATTCATATGAATCGCACTAGCGCTAGCAGCAGCTTCTTTCTACGCACCAATCGCGAAACGATCACGAAAATCACGGATCACTGTGAAAAATCACCATGAACGAACGAACGTGATCGAATCACGAGTGATTCAAAAATAGCAGTTCTAGCCATCACTAGTAGTGGGTCCGGAATAATTATCCAAAGCAGTACCACTTGCTACAAAAACAAACCACTACCACAAAAATCACATCGATTATCGAGTGCTTCTACTACATTTTTTTCTCCATATCAAACCTAGTCCGAAGGGCATGATCGAGCTTATCAATAAAAATGATTACCTCGACGAACCCTGACGGCAGGCAACAGACGTTCGTGAAAATTAGTGAGGCCACTTGAAAATGTAATCAGCTGCTCCCCGCCCCGTGGCAAATGACACCGGCGAGCCATCGCGTTTGTACGGTGAACGCGGCACAATTATTATGTACACCGGCCGGGCGTGCAACGCGGATCGGAGTGGCAATTCGCGCGATACATTATCCAGTCAGCGCGATTGTCGGCCATATACGATTCGCAGTTTCGTTTCAGCCCGCGTAATAACGCCGAGCATTCCCGAGCCCCTCGCTTCTGTAAGAGGGGGTCGTGTCACCGACAATATTTTCCTTCGACGAGAGAGAACCGTACCGATATCCCGGCTCTCCCTTTTTTTTCCCTGTTCGTCGCCGCTGACGAAATAACTCATTTCGAGAACGCGCGGCAGCGTGAAGCTGTCGATAGCAGCAGTCCAACGGTCCGGCGGCACGACATGTGTAAACAACCGTCGTGTCAACTTTATATTATACGTATGTGTATGCACGTCGGTTGGGAAGAGAGAGAGAGAGGAAGGAATCCGGATCAGCGCGCAAATCCAGCTCGATTTTGACCGATCCTCGCTGTCTCGCTTTTTTCCACGCGTTCGCCGTTCGGTTCGGTTCGCCCGGCTCTCCCGCTCTGATTTCCGCGGATTCTTTTTCGGTATGCGGCCACGCGTGTACGTGAAACTGCCGATGATAGGATAGAGGGGAACCTCTCGCCTCCCGCGTTCATACACCTGGCAAGTGACATGAAACAAATCTACCGATACGACCGAGTGGGCTGTGGCTCGTTTCATCGTCAGAGTTCATCCGGACACGGTTAGAAACCGAACGGTATAAAACTGCTGTAAGTCTGACGAATTAATTTGGCTGTAAAAAAGTAACCATTTGCACTCGACGGTGACTCAACGCTGGTTTTATGAAATAATTATTGTATAGGAAAATAATTGAGTCATTTGTTTTGAAAATGGTCGAAGTTTAAATTTCGAAATAATTATGGTAGTTGTTTTAATATTTGCGTTGTGCTAATATGATTTTAATAGGGATTATAAATTTCATTCTTTTAGATACACTTAAGCAGTATGCCATATATTTTTAATTTTATTGAAACGCAACCTTTTAAATACCTCAATTTAATTCCTCGACTGCAAAGGGTTAACTAATATTACAGAATTGAGAGGAAACATAAATTGTTATCAATTCTATGTAGAGTCATTATTCTGATAATTATCATCGTATTGTGAAAATGAATTCTAGTAAGTCTTAAAATCAACCAAAATAATCAGGTTTTCTTTTCGGTGCTATTTATAATTTTTAATAAATTAAATTGAGCCAGTTGTACGTTATTATCGTCTTCGTGGCTAATAAAAATAATTGAAAGACGGACCGTCGTTGAAGAGATGGTCGAAAAAAGCAACCATGGCGTGACTTTGAAACCGACCGCGCTGGCGACACGAGCTGGCGAGCAGATATTATCGATGGAGATCGGCTTAAGCAAAACCCGGCGAATCTGCGTAACTAATTATCGCGTTTTCCTTTGATCCATCTCTGCCAATCGCGTCGATCCCCCGGCATGGGTCGAGAGCCGGCGAATCCGTCTTGATCTCGCTGCTGGCCACTCGCATCAATTTAAGTTTTTCTCGCCGCGATCGGAAAAAACGGTGCATGATCTTATGATTGTGTGAGCTCACAAAAGCGCCGACGCATCCCGCTGAAACTCCGTCTGGATTCATTTGCCCGATAGCCTCGTCTCCTTTTCTGCGACTCCCTTTCGAACTCCTTCCTCCTCTCTCGTCCTTCCCTGCCCGCCGGACCAACCATTCCTCTCTCTCTATCTCTCTCTCTCATGTTTCACGATTTGACCCCTCGCGTTCATTCTTTCGCCGCGATGTTTTGATGCCTCGTATTCTCGCTGGTCATTCGACACAAAAAGCGCATTATGAAACGTAAAAGTTAAGACCAGATGCTGAATCGTTCAACTTTGATCTTTGAAAAACAAGATGTACGTGATGTATAATTATTAAAATAACAGAATTTTCTTACTGTATGATAATTTCATTTTAAATTGATCTACACGGTGTCCCAGGTTTTAAGGCTCGAAGTCTGCCAGTACGTTCTATGGTACTAAATAATAAAAAATTGTTATGTAAATATCAGTCAGACAGAGTTTTATTGAAAAGACGTAACAAAAATACAGAATGCAAATAATATAAAAATAGTTCCCCATTCTTCTTTTATTAATATTAAATCTTTATATATATTTAATCTAATATCTAAATAATATTAATAATCCTTATATACTTAAATCTTATATTAATCTTTTATTAAAATGAATTCTTTTTTTTAACCACAGCGAATCACTGTTTTTTATAACAAAAAATGTAAGTATCGCGACGGTGACAAAACGCTGAAGAAAAGATCGCAGGCTGGCATGCGGTTGTCGTTTATGGAAATCGAGGCGGAACGCGATGCAAGCGAACCGCATCGGGAATAACCCGCGGGGAAATTATTGATAATCTCATCAATATCCGCGTTATTGTCAGGCGCAGAACGCCTGATAATTAACGCGCAATTGGACGCGAGTATCGATACAACGGGAACGATCTGCAACACATGTCGCTCTATTAATAACAACGTGCCCGGTGCTATCGATACCTCACTAATTCATCGAAAAGCAGATTTGCCCTCAGGTCCATTGCACTCGCTGAGAAATTAGTATCGATCGACGATTAATTATTTAGTAATCGGTGCAAGTTTTCGAGATAAAAGTTTCTTAATATACGACAGTATTAAAATTATAATTCTTTCAACTAATCTTGGAATAATAAGTATTAATAGTAGAAGATCGAACAAAATTATTATTAGAGTGTTGATGTATTTAGATTTTTGAACTCGAGCAGCGCTTTTCATCAAAAAAATTCATTCAAAAAAAAGAAATCCATTATTATAAAAAGGAAACTTTAGTAGATTGAAAATAAAAATTTTGTTAAAATAAAAAAGAAATTTTACTCTGTACACTTATTTGAGTATAAAATAATTCTAAGGTACCTGTAAAATCCTTCCCTTCCTACAGTCGAAATCGTCTCGAGTTACTGGTTCGCGCGAGTGAAAAAAGACGAGTGTAAAGGGCTATAATATATCTAACGCGTGATATTTTTTATTGACAGATACGTACGCAATCAGTTGGCATTTAATTTCGAAAGGGTTGAAGCGGAATCATCGTATCATTGGAACGAGGAGGTAATTCAGAAGGGTGTTCGCGATACGGCATTAAAACATTGCTTTATTACGCCCGCCGTTGAATGTGTCAACGGTCCCGTTTTATAAGGTAAATTTTAATGAACTGGCATACATGCACACACACTCGACGCGCTTTGGCTCCTGCCTCCCGTCCCAACTCGAAGCAGTAAATACGTCATTAGTCAGCGCAAGCTCGGCCTCTTTATTTGTGTTTGTTAATTCAACCATGAGATTGAACGTATCATTTATGCCGGTCCCTGAATTACTAATGCAAACGGTTACGGAATATGTACACCCGGGTTCGAAGACGCGGCTTTTTCCACCTTCCCGTCGACGCGCACAGGGCGTGCATACGGAGGGCCAAATGGCAGGCTTAACGTTTCGGGGATACCCATTCAGATCATTAAACGCGCGACTGAAAGAGCGTTACTTTACGAGAGTGACTAATTAATAATAATCAGCGTATTAATGCGTTTCCTTCCGGATTAGTCAGATTCATTTTTATGCCTGACGTATGTACACATGGTCTAAGATTTTCTCTAGCAAGAACAAAACCCAAGACATTTAACCCTTTGCTCTCGAGAGGTGACTCACGGAGTTGGTTAAAAATGCCACATGGAGCAGCAATACAGAACTTATTGAACTAAGATATAAAAGAAAAATACAAAAATAAGAAATTCACCCAAGAATTGTGGAAAAATTTCTCGAGCGCGAAGGGTTAAATTTAAGTTAAAATTGTTTTTATTTTGAAACGTCAAAATCATGTCAGGATGCAAAAGCACAGAATATTGAAAAATTAGTACACATATTTATTATTCTCGTTGGATTTTGTCCACCAGATGTAAGACGTAGATTCACTGTAGGCCAGTTAAATAGTATAAGCTTAATACTCAGACTATTTAAACGATTAGAACCTAATGAGGTATCATGAGAATATTATTGGAGCTGGAATTTCGTAGAGCAGACATCGGTGCCAATCATGCCGATATTTAATGAGCCATTAATAACGACGTTTATGCATCGAACACTGAGTAGAGTGTGATGTAATAAAAGCCGAGGCCACAGGCATTAAAACGGGGATCGTGTATAAATAATTCACCGGTGGCTGTTACTGGCGCTATATCCCATTAATTATCACACATAAACTCTTTTAATTGATGAAATAAAAGATACGTAGATGCATGATGTAAAGTGTAATTACCTTTTTAAGCCAGCATCAACTTCTATAGGTGATAAAACGATAAATGGATTTTTATATTGTAACAATATTTAATGATACGATTCTCTTTTTTTCTACTCTTTATTGCAATACGTTGAAATACGACCTGCTGCTTCGCGTTATAAACTCCATGCAGCCAGGGCTTGGTAGCTTAATAGACCGGAGTTAAAAATCGTAGTTTATAAATTCAGAATTTTAATATGTCACGCCGTTTGGGAAAACGATGTTCTTTTCAGCTGGCAGTAATTCCATTTGTTTAGGCTTACGAATGCCTTCGGATGTGATGAATCGACGTCTATTCGAGCAGAATGTTCTGGGGACTTTAAACAAACAGAATCTAGTTTAGCGAGGGGTTGTATCGAGTATACACGATCTCGTGTAAACACGACAGGATCGAGTCGAGCCACTCGAAACGTCCATGAAGGGCTGGTAGTTTTCTTAAGCTAGCTCGGAAGCCCTATCTCATTCGAGACAGGTTACTTCACTCTGATTTATCCCAGCTTGTAATCTCTGTATTTCTTCAGCTAAGAGAAATTCAAACCCCGTTTGGCATCTAGCAATGAACTTAATTATTAAACTATTCAATTTTCGATTGGCAAGAAAGTTTTTCAGCGTGAAACAAGTCTCGATTTTTCATTGCGCTTTTTTATTGCTCTGTGTGATACGCCTAATCGTTTCACAGTCTCTCGAACGTCTCTTCTTGCTAAATCAATTATTCTTAATTAGATTTAAGTGAGATTTACAAAGCACTGAGATAATTCTTAATTCTACAGCACGTAAGAGAATCTTCGATATTAAAAATGGCTATGTAATCCTGGCTTCTAGTGATGTCAAGAAGAGACCCGTTCCCAAGACTGGCGCCAGGTCTGTCGGTTCCACGAATCTGGTCGGCTTTTCCTACCTAAATCCGTTGAGAAGTGTTTCGACCTGCCGGCTTCTGTTCGACCCTCCAGAGACGAACACTCGAAGGGTATACAGTAGTAAGTACTCGATCCATCGACGAACCTATCGTCCGACTTGCAAGTCACATAAAGACAGACAGCCGGTTGTGTTTTCTTTCGAACGAGATCTTCACGAGAGGGAAGTTTATTTACACGTAACAAGACTCCCACCGTCTTTACGTTCGCTCGCGACATGCTCACCATTAACCGGATCGTTTAATGGTTTAATGTGTTTTTAGGGAGCGAACGGAAACCGTTTTCTTTCCTATCATTCAACATGTAAAAACCGTAAACGATTGATGCATTTTTATTATCTGATCAATTCATCAATTAATTAATTTTATTTTTGATTAATATTGGTCACACACGTGTACCTTTGGTAGTCAAAAAATAAAAAGCTAAAAAACCATTATAGCCAAACCAAAAAAATTTTATTTCTCTGATTGAAGGATTCTGTAATGTACAAATTATTATGAAATTTCTGTTCTATTAATTATTAGCAGTGACTCTAATTATAAAATATAAAATTAAATATTAATCATAAATTATGAATTATAAAAATACTATATTACTAGCGGTTAATTCTGATCGTCGTATAAATCCACGGAAATTCCGAGATTAATTCAAATCCGATGGATTGTGATTGAACGCCGACGGTCGATTCCTGGGGAATTGAATTTCACGAGTTAATTCATGCTTAGGCACTCGTCGCACGCGTGGACAATACCGCGTCGACCGGATAAATACAAAGGTAGTCAATAATGCGTGTGATTTGTGCAATAGGCGCCTAGCGCACGTGCAGCCGGTGCCGCGCAATTCGACGCGCTCCGAAATCGTTCTACCTCGAAACATCACCGATGCACATGTGCGCCCACTGCGATATCCGGGCCGGCCCGGATCGCTCGCGTCCATGTTACGTGCATTCGTGCTCGTCATTACGTGCAACGCTTGCTCAATACGTATTTAGGCATTATCTCCTACGCGACCGGTTGACACCGTGCCGATTTTTGCGGTTGATCGTATCGGCTAGGGCCAATCCACGTTCATACGCTGACAAACAATGGTTACGACGTCGTCGATCATTTGCCAATTCGGGATATATTGTCGCATCATAAAGGGAATTATTATAAAACGGTATGAATGATGTAATTCTGTTGAGGAATCCTATGGATGAGCCTAGGCATAATACACATTTTTATTAATATAATAATTTTGACTCTTTACTCATTTGAGTTTCCCTAAGAAGACAAAATCCAAGAGGAATAATAAATCATTATCTAATTTTTCAATACCTAGTGCAGGTTTCCTTACATGATTTTAAAGTTCCAAAATGAACAAAATTATAACCTACATCTAAATATCTTGGATTTTGTCTTCGTAGGAAAAACCACACAAGCAAATGCTAGATACGATTGACTGTATAAGTTTCATATACGATACTTTTTAAACTGTTACAAACAACGACAATATTTATGGTGCACATAATTTTTGCCCCATCCTGTATACATATAATAATTAAAAAATGAGTAAGCTGTCTTCACTGGCGAGTGATGAAAACATCCGAAAATGAAATCGTTTTACGTAATCGTCGAGAGCGGTAATAATTATAACCGAGGGAACCTCCGCTAATTTCAGCGAGTCGTTGATACGTACACGGGAATGCGATGCAATGATCTCGATTGTCGTACCGGCGGGCCCGGTCGAAACGATGGACCAGTCATCCGTGCGTAACGGGACGCGGGCGCGGATGAAGGGGAACGATCCGCAAGTCCAACGCGCGATGGCTTCGGGAGCGATGCACCCGCACATGCCGCGCCACCGGAGGTGCCGCTGCAGTGCGCCGCGCTGCATCAATGCACTCTCCACGTTTCGCGCTCGTGCCGGTTGCGACCGTTGATCGTACCGACATCGAAGATAGGGGATAGGATACATATAATTATGGAGGGACCGTGCTCCATTTCACACGTCACACACCGTATGACCGCGTCACACGGCCAACGCCTCGGCACGGCACGCCGCGCGACATCCTGCGCGCTCGATGCGACTCGCATAAACCCCGTGCATCCACGCGATATTGGACCACTTTGGATTTCACGCGACGACAGCCTTTGCCTCGGCCCCCGAAATTATATCGGATCGATATTTAACGCGAAATTTCTGCTTATTAACACTTTGACGGCCGGAGTCACGTATACGTGAGTTCACGAGCCAAATTCAAGTCAAAGGAAAGTAAAGATAGGAAGTGGACGGATACAGACATTGATGAGATGTAAAAGTTTCTCGCTTTAATAACTCAGATGGGATTAGTAAAAATGTCAGAAAAAAGATGGACAACAGGTCTATTAAATGAATATAATAAATAAATAAATGTATAAATGAATGATGTCTCAGACATCATCGTATGTCAAGGAGTTAATCTTAAGAAAGTTATGTCATTTTCCTACATTAAATTCCGACAGATAAATTTGTATCAAGGTCAAAATGACCCACCTAAAATTCTTCAATAAAAATTAAATGAAAATGGTTTTATCACGTTATTAAAATTATAACTATACCTTAAATAGCAACCAGACATAAAATATATCAATACAGTATATTAGCCTGCAAAATCTGACGGTAGGTCTAGTGTTCATCAATAATTTTTTCCCATCTGGTGTGCAAATTTTTAATTTCGAATCGATAGAAATCAATTAATTTTTTGAGTAAACTATTTGGAGATGATATTTTAGCCATCATCCAAATTTCAAGTTTTTTTGTCACTTAGAAAATATTGCAGCGTTCAAAATAAATGGAAATCACACGTATGAGAGTTGAGGAGATATCTCTCAGCCACAATTCTGAATTTCTTCCGGAGTTCGTCTCATGCAGTCTTGCATATCCACCAGTGACTTAATTATTAACTGGAGATTTGAAACCGATCGAACGGCCGGAAGACGCAGCGTGACTGTACGGAGAGTGGCGCAGCGTTGCGGCAATTACAGAGCTGCGTGAACACGATAGACGTTCGACGATCGCAACACAATACACGCACATACACACGCGTGTAAAGTGATTGAACAGCGAATGATTCAATTTGTCAGACCAATGAGTTTGTCAGGTGCTACTCCAAGCCACATCGCGCGACGCGCAAGAGCTCAAATTGGATTTGATTTAACGCCGCGCGTATTGCTGCGCATTACACACTAGAAATATCGCAATCTCTCGCGCCCCATCCAGCCTCTCCCTCGATCCGCAATTGATAAAACGTCGAACTTGCATTATTGAGTTTCACGAATTTATATTCCCACGAATTTTACATTCGTGGGACGAGGATGCCTTCCAAGAGAATAGTTGCATTGTGCAGCAGTGTAAACCACGAAAAAGTGTTTTGCTGCATTCATCCATTTTATTTATCGAATTTTTTTTAATTCGTAGAATTTTTGCCAACGGGCAGCAGTAGCACTGAAAGGCTTAATTCTAAATAAGAAATACTATTTTAAAAAGTTAGAGTAATCATATTTTTTGTTTTAATTATTTATTTATAGATTTCGTGCATCGTTCGCGTTGTCTCGTTGCGGAACGGGCGACAACGGGCGAGCAGCAGCGGGCCTGACTTAATTAAATGGCTTAAGTCCTGACGAAAATCCGGGGGGGTCGATACGAGGCTGCGGGAAAAATATTTCAACTGGATTAAGAACATAAGCTTTAGAAAAAGGTTACGAAGGAGGCCGGCAGCGGTATAAATTCTAATGTGGCGGCATTATAATTGCGCGGTTTACGTTCGCCGGGCGCCGGCTAAGGCCTGCGCCCGCTCCAAATTAGCGACGATCATTATTTATGTCCCGCGAAGAAAAGGGGTTAAAATGGCTACTCGTTGTCCTACCCAATTCCTCCGGCGCGGAAGACAAAGGGGTTGTTACACTCGAGAAAAAGGGTGCCCCTGTTCCTAAACATTATTTATGCGAGCGAAACCGGCAACGTATACGGCCCCATCCACGCGAGGATGAACTGAAGGGTTAATTCATTAATTCGTTTGAGCTCTTCATTTCACGGGGATCGAGGCTCGTCTCATATCACGAGTGACCTATTTCCACGATTTTTCGTTTTATCTCACGGATACATATAAGAGAAACGTACCTATTTCCGAATAGTACCCAATACCTGAACAGATGAACGCATTTTATTTATTAGATATCAGAGAATTAGATAGATTAATATCGAGTGGGACTCGACAAAGGTGCTCCTGAGATAAAAACCGATGTCGAGTCACACTCGACATAGGAGTGCAAAGGGTTAAAAATCTTGATTGCCCGTCGAATGAGTCTTTTCTCAAACTCCCGAAGATTACGTGATTACCTCGTACAACGAAGGGACTGTATCACACGCGTTTCTCAATCTCGGCGAGAGACTCTCTCGAACGTCTCGTGCGTCTACGACGAGGAGACCTCCCTTTCATCCGGCGTGTAAATATGAAATCAGGTTCGGTCGCTACACGGCTTATCGTCTCGATAACGTAGCTAGCGCGAGGTTTTTAACAAACGTTAGGCTCCGTACGGGTAATTTATAGGGCACCGTGGCATTCTGTCTGGACTTTACAACGCGCTTTATGGCCGGGCGCAAACAAGACCGACTGATAAGTAGCTATCTACCATGTTAAACATGTTATCCTAACGTGTTACAGACATGTCTACGCCGAAGCGCAGATAAGCAACAAGTGTGCAGTTCACGTCGAGCTGTTCGGGAAAAGGTATTGTGTACTCGCTACACGTTAATTGTCCCCTGCTCCCCCACAGGCCCCCAGCATCCCTGCGGACCGTTCTTTTTTTCGGTCGAACTACGCTGAATAACCGCGCGACTACCGATACGGAACAACGTTTTAATCATCGAACAGAATGCCTCCGCTTTCGCGTCCAATACGGTACGTTCGCTACGTACTGAAAGCCAAATGTTTCTGGAGGTTGAACAATCGGAAAAAAACCGTGAAACGGCTGACCAATTATTTTTATCAGTCGCCAGTATTTTATCAGAATTTTAAGAAACGCGATAAAACATTTTGTCCAATATTTGAAATTTTTTAAAGAATTTTTAGATTAAAGATAATACATTTAATATTGTAACCACTTGAGATAATTCTTATTAATATTCATATAATATTTTATTTAATTTTAATAATCGACAACTTTTACTACTTTTGTTTATCAGGAAAGTTTAAAGTTTATTACATGCATGTGTATGTTTATGTTATGAATAAATGAGAAACGGAATAGCGCCGTAATTCAAATTTTACATACATTTCCAACATTTTTTAATACTTCAGATAATTAATTAATTATTTGGTGGAGCTTATTTGTCCGAGCTGTCCCGAGAGAACGAAAGGATACGCGAAGCGGGAGAATGATCGTAGAAACCCTCAAAAAGCCATAATTCACGGAAATAGCCGATGAAGCCTCCTTATGGTCAGCAAATATAATAAAGTTAGGATCCATATATATGTACGTGCTTATGGTCCCGGCGTGGCAGACCCCAAGGAAAAGCAATAGCGTGCTCGTTGTACACCCGGGCGCGGACCAAGAAAAGAGGGAGACGCGACCCAACCTATTATATTTTCTGATTTTCCGCCAATAAACCCCATTACTATTTATCAGGCTAATGCGTCCTTATAACTCCCATTAACAACAATCTATACGGTCTCAGGCATTAGTGGCCTGGTGTACACGGGTGAATCTTTTTCATAGAAGAATTAATGGCCTCTCTTAATTGTGTATTACATCTCGGCTTAGAGAAGTTCGTTGCACTATTTAATTCTAGTGTAAAACAATTATTTCGATGTAG
>SHCU01001032.1:17293-32947 GCA_004307685.1 Ceratina australensis | reverse complement strand
GGATGCCTTTGCATCTGGATTTTCATTTTCAATAATATTTCTGCAGGCTCACCGTAGCTTTGATGTTCGCCGCCGGCGAGCTTCAATCTCCTCGCGCAAATAGACACACCTTCAGAGAACAATTAATTTTGCAGCCGGCAAACGTTCTCCACCCCTGAAGTCGTTAATGAAACGGCACGGAACTCCTGTCCCTTTCTTCTTTCCTCCTATCTCCCGGCGATACTCCATTTAAAAAAATATTAACGTTATCCTATTTAAGGAACTACTGTTTACCCCGCAGCGATACTTGCTTCTGATACCGTTCGTGAAATTTCATTTGTCTGTAAATTCGGTTTCTGAATTATTCAGAAAATAACTACGACGGTTAACCCGTTAACCAGGGGTAATGGAGAACGAAATTGAATCGGGGCACGCACAATTAGCCGGTAATGCGTCAACATTCGAGTTCGTCCGTGCAATTTGTCGCCGGCATATTCTAATACTACCGATTCGTGTGCGTGTGTCCAAGAGAATTGCGGATGCCACGTCGTTGGTGGTGTACAGGAATTCAGTGGCTTAAATGAAATGCTGCCCTTTCTGTCCTCCCTCCTGCCCTCCCGCCCCTCTCTGCATCTCGCCCAGATCAATAGGGCAGACGAAATTCCCCACTTCATCCCGGTTGGTACCAATACGTACGTCGAGTCTCGTTTCCGGAGGTCGTTCGCCTGTCCCACCATAAATATATGGCGAAACAGAGTCACCAATTAGCCATTGGGACAGCCGTGTCGGTCTCACCTATACAGGCCAAACGGTCCGCAAGGGGTAAGTTCGTCAGGCACGCGTGAAAATTGAAGGGCCGACTAATTCCGTCGCGGCCTCACGAGCCGGTAATCAGTCTTGAGTTATGACGTTGAATGCCAACGAACGCGAGAACCTAGCTTTTATTTCCCCTCGGAGCTGATAAGAGATCTGCCAACCCGTTCGCCTTCTCCTCTGGGCTTTCCACGGTTTTACGGTGGGTGTAATTCGCGAAGTGGCAGCATTTTTTTATCATCTATTCAGTTTATAGAATCGGCTCCTTACTATTCTACGAGATATTGGATTAGTTCCTCGTCGCGTCCTGTTCGAATCGAAGCCGGTTACGGAAAATTGATGACCGGGGGGTTGAAAAACACGCGCGCGCGGTGGAGAGTCCGGTGTCGCGTGCTTTTATCGCCGGGCTGTAAAGGCAAACGTAGCAGTCATAAACGCGGCCCACCGGGGGGATCATAATAACTTAACGCAGATTTAGCGACGGTAAAAACGCGGCCGGACTCGCATTTATTACGAGGGCTGAATTATCCCGGTCCGGAATCGCGTGAAAGACTTATCGCGTTCCGCGTAATGTCTGACCAGCCACAATGTCTCTACCTGCGCGTTAATAATTCTACTTGTTTCGCTAATTAACTGCCAGCCTATACGATCACGAGATGCGAGGATACCTTATTTTTATTGTTGGAATATACCGTTAGACGCAATTTAGAAGAACATCGTTTCTATGACATTATAGATTAAACAATATTTTCTCAGTCTTTTGTATCTGTCAATCAGTCTCTTGTCAGCTGCGAACTTGAACGGATCATACACGTCAAATAATATTGTATTAATTATACGTATATTCCTACGCGTGTATTACATTTCAAATATATTCTCCGTTTGAAAAGCAACATTTATTTTAACGATGCCGAAGCTCTGCTGCCTAATCCAGAGTTTTATCAATCATTTTTAAATACGTTTATCATTAGAATTGCACGCGAAACGTTTTACCGTTACGGTGTTCTTTGGTTATTAATGTCCACGCGGGATGTTAATTGCCCGGTAAATATAACAAAAGTGTGACCGGTAAAAAATAATGCTGTGGGCGAGAGTTAACGGGTGCCTAATTAATACCCGCGCGCGGAGACAGCGGAACGGTATATTGTCCAAAGGCTTATGAATAATTACGTGACCGAGGGGCATCGAAAAAAAAAGGAAACAGACAGGTAGCCCGAGGAAAATTACCCGGTATTTCCGCGCGATTCGCGTGTAAATAGAGAGTAAGACGACCGCGCTTTAGAAGTTCCGCCGTGGAAATTAACTGCGGGAAAATGCATTTCTTCGCGTTCCCGACCGTTCAACCGCGGTAATTATTGCTCTCATTAAAGTTAAGCTCATCGATTATCCCGCGGTCGTAATTACCACATTTTTATGCAAAATCCTCTGTTCAATAGGTAGAAATTTACCTCGGTACCCTCGGCAGATATACAATTCCCTTTTTCGTCAAACGAACATTTATTTCCGGCTTTGAAAAATTCATTGCCACCGCCTCGTCTACGCGGTTCGTTCGAAGTTTACGGAACTTCGGGACACGGATGAACTGTAGTTGGGTCGGAAGTTCTCGCGAGTCTATTCGACTGATGGAACGTATGATCGTAAGAAACTGCTAGGGTCCATTGTGATCCCCGTTTATCAGAATGTATGCCCGTATAACTTGGTATTGCCGCGGCGAGAGTAATGAAGTAACACGTGCTCGTGAAGTGGTTCGTGGAACGGTGAAAGGTGCGAGGGGAATTTTAAGGAAGCGAAACGGTCCGGGAAAATTGTATTCTATTTCATTGGGAGTAGCGGTCGATAAATTGTAGGCACTTGTGACAAATAGCGAGAGATGAAATAAGCCTCAATCGGCCTCGTATTTCTTCCGGGTAATTGCTGTTATATTCGAACCGAAGCATCTCGATCAACCGTAGGTAGAGTTCGATCGAGCGAGAGGTATTAAATTACTCGCGAGTTTTAACCGAGTCGAAAGCTATCAACTGTTGAAAATATTACGGCAGTCGGGATGGTTACGATTGAAATGCGTGCACCTGTCGCGGGACCGGCTGGAGGGATGGGGATCCCGGGAAGCGCGATTAAGCGTGCTCGTGCGAATTTTATTCGGCGACGACAACTAAGGATGGAAAATAAATGCGATCGAACCGGTACTTGTTGCCAGCCGAATATGTTTTTAACCTCGATAAACATGAAAATACGAATGCGTAATTTATGTAGTAATCAGGCCTTGCCAATTTTTCGCGTATTGAGTATCACTCTTGACCATAATATTTTTGTACACGGTGTGATATCTGCTGAAATAAAATGTATATAGATCGAAATTGAAGCTCGGTTAGGAAAATCAATTATAGACGGGGCGAAACGGAAGTTCAATTTTGTATTTATTTTTGTACAGAAAATGAATTGGTTTCGTGGAAATATGTGTGTTAATAAAAATCGTTGAACTCCGGACATCGAACCAGGAGGATGTGTTTTTATTATAGTCGATTGGTCGGAATAGATGGAGAAAACTTTTTTTTTGGCAATACGACGGAACATGCTGACGCTTTCTGGTTTCATTTTTCGTGTTCCAGTACCCACCGGTACGCCTACAATTACCAGCGCTCACAACATATCGGCTACGTCTATCTATTTGGCGTGGAAACCACCCAGCTCTGATACCATCCATGGCGAGTTCCTGGGCTATCAAATTGGATACAAACCTCGTGAGAAACCACATATGGAAGAGAAAGAAATTTACATACGAAACCCAGCCATCTGTGTGAGTAAAAATTCAATTAATTTTATATCATCGATTATAGATCACTTTATAAACTCTGTATACTTTTTACAGAATCATACGATCAAAAATCTGCAGACGTACACGCAATACTTGGTGTCGGTGCAAGTGTTTAATCCTGAAGGACGTGGCCCTGCGACGACTATCTCTGTAATGACAGATGAAGGGGGTAAGTCCATCTAATTTTTATTCGACTCCGACTGAAGTTCCAAAATGGCATATCCTTCTCGAGTGAGTATGAGCGATTGAAAGTACCGCGTTGAAACATCGATAAAATGGGCTGCCTGACTCTTCTTGCAGCTTGTGTCGATAAATGTAGTTGGGATTGCAGCTCTACTCGCAAAGGAAGATCCCTGCAGAAGCATTCGCTTACCAACTGCTGTAGGTCTCCGTGTAAAATCGATGGAACCTTTACCAGACGTCGCAAACGTACCGCGAGAGGGAAACTTTAAAATTGAAACAATAGAGACCTGAAAATATAATTGACCTTTCTCTACGTCTTACTTCATGACCGTGCAATAAGAATTGATCAGCCCTCTCACGTTTATGGAGCCTCATAGCGAGACGGTAACTTTTTATCTTCGTTGCGTAAAGGAAATGACATTTGCATGGAACCATAGAGAAGGTGTTCCCGTTCTTTTACAGCACTCCATAACTATTCGAGGGTTGAATAATTTAATTACGAGCTCTAAAGAAAGCTTGCCTCCGAGCTCTACGCGTCGGGCACTACGATTACGTGAAGACAGATAAGACTCGTTAGCCTAACGACGTGTCCCTGAGATAGCATTTAATCTCAGCTTAACTATATCAATTGAAATATCTCCACCTCGTTGGCTTCTCTTCGAACCGATCAATTAACGGTTTAATAAAAATAACTAAGTATCAATACTGGATACTTAATAAGATTTTAGAAGTTACAGCTGTTTTTTGCGATGGCTCATTCGTTTCTACCTACGTCCCTGAAATCGTACGGTCTTCAACTTTGCCCCTCGTCCCTGTCTGCAGCAGGTCACATTAGCTCTCTCTGAATTTGAACTCTTGACATGACAGATTCGTCTACGTCTTCCTACATTTAACTAAATCATACTGTAACATGTATGAATAAGTTGTTCATTCGATAAGAGACATAAACATTCAACACATTAGGTACAAGAACATTTACTTATTGCATAGACTATTATCTATTATCGAGGAGTTTTCTCTCGTTATCTCTGCTTTTTCTGTCTCGCATCTATTATACAGTCATAAGGTGATGGGAGTTATTTATAGGGAAAGGCAGCAGATTAAACCTTATCACTTTCGACTCAGTCTCTTTCTCTCTCTGTCTTTACTATCAACATTGTTCACTGACAGACAATTACTGAAGCGTTATCAGCTCTCTCTGGCTTGAAACATCGTTTTATCTCTTCATGATTTCCTACTACCGTGTACAGCAACACACAGATATCCTCCTTTTCTGTTTGACTGTAGCCATTTCTATCCTGGCTGAACAAAAACGTCTGTACAATACTATCTACAAAAAACACTGCAAACTTTTACGCGAAGAATCGATTTAAAAGTTTATTTTCTCTATTCAAATTTCCTACAAAATGTGCGGTCTACTGATATGAATCATAATTGATACTGTATAAGCAATGAAATTCTGCGAAGGTAATAACGTCGAGCAGATGCAAGAAGGCATTCGCTCCAAAAATCGTGGCGCTGGCCTAACGATACGATCTCTTAGCAGATTGTTATCGGCACCGGCGAAAGATCACAGGGTACGCTCTACACCCGGATCACGTCCCGGGCAATGACAGCTGCGGACCACGTGGTACAAGGATCGAACCGTACGTCCCTGAAAGAGCCCCGTCGCCAGCAGGTTTCCAGCTGCTCTTCTCCGCGTTCGTGAGGAAGGCATCGCGGTCGCGCCGAAGCCGTGCCGCTCAGTCCGATCTTGAGAGAGGGCATGCTCCGGGATTTTCATGGCCGTCCGAGCAATTTTCAGTGACCCGTTGCCACCGTCGCCGTCGTCGTCGCTACATGAGTCACAGGAACACAGAAGCGGCGGCCGAGCGTGTTCGCTTTGCTCCGTTTTGGAAATCGGTCACACGAGTTTCCCTACCCTGAAAATCCATAGTTGGCACAGGGCAGGAACCGTAACGACGAAGAAGGAGAGAGACCAGAAGAGATGTACGATGGGAAAAGGGACAGAAAAATGGGGGTAGACGGGCGAGAGAGGGGGGAGTTTGCGGAAGGTGAAGAAAGATGGACATAACAGCTGCTGGATGAAACGAGAGACACAAAAGGCAGGGTACAGAGAGGAAAGAGAGAGATTGAGGGTGGGCAAAGCGGAGAGGGGATTGCCAGGCCGTTTCGGTCGTCGCCACCGGCGCGCTTCTTCCTTCCACGATCGATTTTCCACGATTTTTCACTCCGGCATGCTACGTGCATCCCCGGCGAGTATACGTGGAGAACGCGACACGACAAAGCCGTCTCGGCGCGAAGAAGAGCCGATAACAGCCAGGGGGGAAAACGTTCCGCGTATACGTATACAGCAGACGCATACCCGTGAATCACTCGTTGTTACTCTCGTGCAAACTGTTTCACTGTCCCCTCTTTCGCTTTTACTCCTCCTTTCTTTCTCTCACGCACATTTCCCAGTACACGTGCACACTCGGTCTATTATACACCGGTGCGCTCGCGAGCCTCTCCGTCCCCCTCTCGCTTCAACCCTTTCACACGCACACCGGACAAACCGCGTGTGCCTGTGAGTACCTCTCCCTCTCTTCGCCGGTCTGTTCTCTTCCAGCGAAGCCGTTCGTAGAAAGAGCGTGTACACGCCAGTGTTGGAGTCACGGTTTCAGGGTGTGTATGCGTTTGTGGTCGTATACTAACCAGCCAAGCCAGCAGCAGCAGCAGCAGCAGCCTTCGTGTCCCGGAGTGAGCAGCAGCGGCAGCCAGTGCGTTTTGTCATTCCCGGTGGATCGCTGCTCCGTTTCGACGCTCCGTTCCGACCACCGTCGGATATATACGTCGTTCTCGCGATTCGCAATGGCGTTTGATTCGCCGGAGGCGCGAACGACGCCTGTTCAGTGCCAGTGACGCCGACGTGAGAAAGTTTTCCACGGTGATACTCACCGAGAAGCTATCGTGCACATTCCTCGCGACCTGGACAAGCGAAACCGAAGGATCCCGCGGTAATGATCCAGCAGGTATAACGTGGTCTCGTTACCGGGACGTGGGCGGAATCGTGGCTCGAGTTTGCAGGATCGATACGGCGTGAAATCAAGAAGCTACGTTCGATTCGCGAATCTGGATGTACATTTGCAATCTTCCTCTCCGGCGCAGCTCCGGGCTCCGTTGCATGCCTGTTGTTTTCCCACAATGCATCGACGCGCCAGAATGCACCGCTATTCTATTGATAAAATCCCGACATGTACCGGTAGATTCTTCGTAAAAAATTGTATCATTCGAAATATCAAAATTTCTTCGCACGCGTTGCCCCGTGCCCTTTAAAACTAGCAGTTCCTTCGATATCTATGGTCGTAAGATTCGATATGCGAATATGAAATAATCTCGTCTGTAAGGCGTATCACGGAATACATGTCAATGTCAGCCGCTTTGATAATTTATTCCTGGTGTGCGTTCGCAAATATCGCGTATTCGCCGCGCATTCGGCCAGTTCGATCGACCTTCGTGCAACGGGACGGTGGCTACGAGGTGGGCTGCTGCCTACCAGCGTTCGGAAAATCCGATCGAGAAATCGAAGGGTACCGGGGCCGGGTGCAGTGTCAGGTAGAAGACGAGTGCCATCGAGGACAAAGGGCAACACCCTTCGCCCTCGAATCCGTCTGAACGACGCGACGTCGCTTCGGAACGAATCGATTCGCCCTCAGCTGGTGCGCGATGATCGCTGCGAGCGCATCGCGACGTGTCATCCGCGCGACCTATGTAAATTCACCGTTTCACAGAGAACGTCTCGACGGTTTTCCGCCACGCGAGAAATCGGATATCTCTTGCCGCGATGGGATATTGGAATCGGAAGTACCGTTTCTCTCGCGACTTCCGTCCAACATCTTTCTCCGAACGGAAACAGCCAGGAAATCGTTGACAGGTTCCCGATCGTTGCATGAGAAATCAGAATTGACGTTCTCTTAAGCTCGTTCGTTTCACGCGCAATTTTCCTCTTCGTCGTGCCTCAACGAGCCGACACCTAATTATACTAAATCTAGAGTGGTTTTCGTTGTCTCACGTACAGTGTTCAGGGACAGCTGTAAACAGGATTTCCTAATGTATCCTATAAACCACTTTCGGTTTGCGAACAGAGTTACAATCCTATCTGGCCTACTTCCAACAAAATGCGTATCAGAAGATTTAATTTTCTAAACTCACGCGATATAGTAAGCAGAGTATTTGTTAGACATTCTGTATATTTTTGATGCACTCTTGCGGTACACCCTGTACGTTGGAGGCGTCGGGAGTGAGTCATGCTTTATTGCGGAACTTGAAATTTTCATTGGAGACCGGGCGGAAACGTTTTTCCACGTTTATACCCGGGCCAGCGGTCTCGCTGGTTTCTTTCCGTTTGCACAGCTTTCCACTAAGCAGGATGAGCTGAGTTTCTCCGTGACGTATAAATGTCAAGGCTCGTGCAGCACGCGCGTGGAACGCCGCGCGCGCGGTTCCTCGGCTTTAACCATCGCAATCGTTGAGTCATAATCGCGGTTCGTCTTCTAAATCGAACGCGAAACAATTCCCCTTTGTTCCTACCAGTTTTTCCCAACGCTATTGAGATTTTCTCCGGATCTGTTCGCACGGAACCATTCCGGCGCTGCTTTCTCGTTGCGCGAAATGGAATCAACGGTACAGGTAGAGGGAAGAAGCAGTTCGAAGAAATTGGGTTGGCTGGAAAATTTCTAGCCGAGCGTCGTTTCCCATTCCCGGACAGAATCCGTGAAACGGTTTCGACGACTGTCTCTGTCGCCACGCGGAGGCGTACGGTGTTCCCCTCGGTCTTGATGCACTAAAAATATGTATAAGGGGAAGCCGCTTTAAAACGTTCCAGAGGGGCCGCGTAATTATTGCTGCGCTAGGCGGCGAACAGAGCGAAGCTGATGCGCTCGTTGCTGCCGTCTCTCGGTAGCAACAGCGCCTCTGCTCTGGACGCAAGCCCGACGACGAAACAATCGAGGTCATAATTCCGACTAATTGAGGCGCTCGACGACGCAATTAGGACAACGCGACAATCGAATTTAGCTCCTTTTTTTTCCGCCACGCGGAGCACGATAAGAAAAAAAATAAAAACAACGAGAGCCAAGCCGGGGACCAAATTGGGCTGGCTCTCGATCTCGAGCCACGTTAATGCATTCCGGTCACGTTGCACGGACGTGTACCGCGCACGGCGGTATATCGGGCCCGCGAGGATGCAGCGCGAATGCAATCACCGCTTCGTTAGCTTCGATCCTCGGTGTCCGATACGCCCCGACAATTTCCTATTCCTTCAGGCGACCGAGGGACACGCCAACGACCGATCGATCCGACCGATCGCTCCTCTCTTAAACGCGATACGCCCACGCCGCGGAGCAACGTACCCGTTCGGGAGAATGCTCCACTGAGCTCGGCTCAGCGTTCGTGAAACCGCGGCCGGTTCCGCGAGAAGAATGTGGATCAAATGATAGATAATATGAACGAATCGAAATAATGAGATGAGGAGGCTCTGCCGCCGGCCCGTGGACCACGGGCCAACGTTGTGAGACACCGGGGTGGTTGGTGCAGTAGTTCGCTTGGATCGCGGAGCATACAGGGTGATGCCGGGCGGAGTAACGAGGATGGACGAATTCGTGAAATAGCCCGGTGGTGAGGTCGCACAGCTGCAGCTGCAAAACGAAAATGTCGTGGCAAAGGATAGCCAGTGCCGCTCAACTCGCGGCCGCAGTGGCTGTCATGCTGCGGATACTGTTCGCATCCGCGGACCCGGTCGCGTACACCGACGAGCAGACGTACGAGCAGACCACCTACACGGTGCCTCTCTCGTCCACCGAGAACGACAGCGACATTTGGCAAGGTAAATGCCACCGGATTCCATTCGCTACTTTCCCATGGTTTCGGTATAAAAAAACATTTTCATTTTTTCTGTACACACGTAGACTGCCGCTAAAAAGTATGTGGACGCTTCCTTAATTCTTACAGCTACCTGAAGAAAGTTATGACATCTTTGGTAAATTTGATTGTCACGTATATATTCCAGTTCTTACAGTAGTGGAGAACATATTTTAATAATAATTTAGTAAATGTTTCACCGAGAATGATAAGAAATAATTATATTGCAGTATTTGAATTCGTGATTGATCGTCAATATTGTACATTCTCGAATTGCCTGAGAACCGTGTAAAAATGCGATTTGAATCACAGGTATTAGTCAGTCGCGTAGGGATCCTCCAATCGCGTTTCCTTTTCCGTCTCAATTCCGCGGAATAAACTAGTATTACATTTCTCCGCGGAATCCACTGTCCAGCCAGCGCAGGTTCCCCTCATTATCTCCCTCTCCCCCCCTGTCCCGCCTCCGACCGTCTTAGACTGGTTCTCTTGAAACGCACCTTGCTGGTTACGTAATCCGCGGGTGTGCACGCGCTGTCATAAAGGCATGAAAACACAGTTGCTCGCGTTTCCTTTGCTCGCGATCAGGTTCCGAAGCGTGGTCACGAAACGAGTTCTCGCGAGGAAACGGCGCCCTCGTCTCTCGATCCTGCAGGAAGCCAGTCGCGTTTCCGGATCATCGTTCGATTCAATCTGACTCACGGTCCTCTTAATCATTGCTAATATCTTCTGTCAAGAGATCTTATATTAGGTCATTAAGTGTGTAACGTCCGTCACTTACAATATTTAACGTCCATACGACAATACGACAGACCGTTAACAGAAAAGAGTGCATCTGAAAGCCAGATGGCATACCTTTCCAATGCAAAAAAAATAAAAGACGATCGAAATGAAATATCGTAGATATCTGGTATGAAACTTGAGGCTTTAGCTAATCGGACATTTCATACTTAATTACCTAATATTAAGCAAGAATGCATTGTGTCAGAGTTCTGAAAATAATAGAACAGTCCAATGAATCGCAAATTTGGTCATTAAGGAAATCAATCGTTTAGTTGCTAATATTTCTGAAAATATTCGATGATCGCATTTAATCTTGGCCGTACCTTCTGCGATCTAATGTTACAAACAATTTCTGTCTCGATCGGCATTCGTGATCCGCGTGCAAACTTCTCGGTGTCGTTGCAACACGTGCAGCGAGGCTGGCCTCACGACGTCTATAAAATTATGGAAATCGAGTCGTTTTCGTTCTCGCTCTCGTTCCTTTTTGGAAGTCGAGACACGTTACTGGTACAGACCGATGTATTTTTGTCTAGAAAGAAGGAGGAGGAGCCCCCGAAGGCCGCATGCTCGAAAATGTGTTTGCTAATGCCATGCTTGTCTCTCGATTTAATGGCCTCTTAATGGCCTTTCACCCCGCGAGAGTAACCTTGTTCTGTAAAGTGTTCGATACTTTGTATTCCGTCGAGCAAGATGTAATATTCGAACCGTGAAGATCGCTTCGGGACGGTGCGATGCAATTACATTCACCGACGGGTCCCGTTTTTAATGCATCGCGGTCATAAGTTATCAGTTACTCGGTTACACGTAAAATATAGCGCACTTTGCGTCCGCTGCCTGAGTGCTTCGGGTACAAAACGAAGCGCACGGCGTTTATATTAATTTACTCCGTTCCAGGAAGTGCGGTCTGAAACCCGCGGGACAAGATTAATAATCGTTTAAGGAAAATCATTTTTATTTCGATCCGTTGAATAACATCTGAGGAAAATTTCTGTATTGCGACTAACACTTCTAGGAGTGGCTCCAGCCACTGTGAAACGCGTTAAAAACCAATTTTTACTAAGAATCTAGGCTTAACGGGATTTTCTTTCTGTCGGAGAAAAAGTATATTTCAAGTTCATAAACGTAAGAGTCCAGGAAACGATGGAACGCGAAACAGGTAGCCGAGGAGCACCGCTTTTCTTATCAATCGCTCCTTTCACTCGAGCACCGTTGCGAGCCGATCCTAATAAAGCCACTTTCGCCGGTCGAAAGATCTGCGTGGTTGCAACTGCATTCGGCAGGGAAGTAAAATTCTCTATGAATAATTGATAGACATTTCACAGAGTTGTTTCAGATTGAATCATAAGTTAATGCAGGCAGATAGATTTTATATAATGCAGACGAACGTTACCAGATCCCACGCGCACAACTGATCTATTGTAGGAATTACAAGAGTAATGATGAATCGCTTATGTTTTAAATACAATAGCCCTGTTATATCAAGGTATGAACAAGGAACGGAATGATCGTAGAGTTCTACTAGATTGATTTTTATTTCGATGTGAGCTTTCAAGTGGAAGATATCATGGTTTACTTTTGTTTTCGAAGTACAAGAAAAATGTAGTTAAGCGTAAATTGCTTGAGGGTCGAGGATGTCACTGAAGTGTACAACCTCATCCTGTGACTCATAGTACGCAATCTTAAATCTTATCCTACGACTTTGTTTGAACTGAACCTTAGATAAGTTAAAATGACTAAAAATATACTAGAAATCCACTAGTCTATAGAGAGATCAAAGATGAACCGTTGAAATGCTCACGCTCGGAGTTTTCCATTAATCGCGCGCTCGTCGATAATGATCTAACCGGTGGTTACATCCAGTTACGAGAGAAAGTAACCTGGACCGACGTAACTTCCCGCATCGCGATTTGAGCGGAAAACGAATTAAATAAGGGAAACCGGTATTCAGCCGCGAAAACCAGAGAGAAAACGTTTTCCCGCGGTCTACCCGGAAAAGTCGAAGGGAATAAAACGAACAAAATTATTAATCGATATCCCCACGATTCTCGTTAACCGAACGCGTAATCGGACCGACCTTGCCTGTTCATTGTGCGCGATCGTGTTCATTCTTCAGGAACGTGTCGCGATATGGCTGAGAATTCTAAAGGTTTCGGGTGTTGTCCGCCCTCTCCTCCGCCTCGTCGCTGAACGCGACTCGAATGCGAAAGGGAGCCCATTCTCTCGGTTTTTCACGCGCGGATAAACGGCCGTAGGGCGAAAATTCGCGTGAAACGCGTCGCGAGTGCACAGAAGTCTTGTCGCACGCGTGATAATGCCAGCCGTGAGAGGGTTGACGCGACGGACTCTCTCAGCCCTCTTATGTCAATTCCTTCCGCTTTCACATTGTCACGTCGATCAATGGTCATTGATGTACAATGCAGTTTTAATATATAATTTGTTATTCAGTTTTGCTAATTTTTTATATCGAGCATTTATAAAAGTCGGAAAAAGGTTCGTTAAGGGGTTATGGGACACTTGAGAATTAATGATGAGAAAATGATGATATTTGGCAAACTGCAAGATACATACGTGCAAAAGATTCAGTTCAATTTTTTAGGCATGAGGTTAGTTATTAAACAATTATTTCTTTGCGTATATATCAGAAAATGATGATGATATCTTAATGAAACTTTTTGCACTTGAAATAGGTATACCTGAGAAATGATCTTCAATTTGAAAACTACTAGTCCATTGGTTATTAATATACGAAAATAAATAATTTGTGCCAGAAATCGACGTTCTTTCCTAATTAACCGCGATTACTGACTACATCATTCGATCCCATGCCTCGTTAAATTATTTGTTATTTATTTTATTCGGTGAACATTAGAATATCGCAGGAGCAATTGTGCGTTGAAATCGCGTGTCACTGAAGCGGGAAACGCGTCGGGGTATAGCGTTACAGAAAAGCAATAGAGGGTGGCATTATTGAAGTCTGTTTGGTGTTCGTAGGATATCGCTTTTCCTGCTGCAGTATCGTTTGAAATCTGAAACAGGCCGAGGTGCAACGTGAAAAATTGGTTAAACAGATGTTTATCCGAATGTTCATCCATGATATTTGATCGTCAGATTCCAATGCGATTAGCACCCTGTAGCGGTGTAAGCCCCTCGTCTAAGGTTCCTCGCGCCCCCTTTGTTGTTTAAACTTCACGAAATCCTATCGCGAAGCCGTACGAACAGCGTGTATCTCGTTTTCGTTTCTCCTGTCCAACAAGCTGTTACACAATAAGGTCCGTTGTCTGATCCATCGGCCTGTGTTTTTTTATTCCCGCCATTGTTTTCTGCGAGAGCTGATAAAATATGATGCGCGTCACTTCCATAATTCATCGCGTGACATCAAAGGGAAACTGAACAATTTCGGAGAAGCCAATTTCTTGTCACAATACTGGCATGCATCTGTATGGATGATAAGGAGCTGAGTTTTAGAGAAGATCTTAGGAGGCTGCGGTCTCGCACGAAAAGTGAATGGGTGTCTATAGAGTTACTTGTCGCTGCACGGAGGGGTCTGAGGAGACACTCGAGGCGAAATTAATTATTCAGACTTCGGTCGTCGCGAGCCGGGCTCTCGTCTTTGTGCGCGAGAAATTGGAAAGCCACCTTGGTCGATGAGCCAGCCGACGAAAAAGATGGGAGAACGCGAAATCGCGCGGCGAGTGCATCGACCGAAAAATAGTTTACGGTGCCGCGCGTTTTCGAGAGCGCTGCTTCACCTCGAGCGCAAAAATTGTTGTACGCCGCGACGACTTCGATCTCGATATCTCCGTTAACTGATGATCAGATCTTCGTGCGAAACGTTTGCGATGTCGTATAGAAAATTGTGCTTTTGTCAGAATTGCTCTGAGACACGTTAAATAGAGCGCAATCCCAAATGATACGATGAAATGAATGAACTAGGCTTGGATATTTGAAAACTCTTGAGTCTCTTATTTCTCATTCAACGCTCTTCTTTCAGTTCCAACGAAACCATTGAACCTGACGTCTCACGGCATCACATCGACCACCATCGAATTGTCATGGGCTGAACCGGAGAACAGGAATGGGATCATTTCCGGTTATCGCATATACTATATGCACTCGAACTACACGAACGTGCAAATGTATAGAACCGGTGAATACAATAGGCCAGTCATCGAATTCCTTTTAAAGGAGCTTGGTGAGTATTGAACGGAATTGGAGCAGCTTGCGCAAGTACCGTATAGTATCTGTTTCGAGAACTGTTGTTCGAGTAAAACAACAAGAAACGTCAGCGCGTTTTTGGCTCGACGATAAGCCGAAACTGTTATCAACGTTGAGTAACGCGCTCGGGCTCGATGACTGCAGGTGAATGCATTGTTAGATAACGCGCTCGAATCTGGGACTCGTAGAGTCGGGGCTCGTCGGAGCATAAATTCAATCCGAGATAAATCTGATGTTTCGCTAATGGATGCAAACGAAAAATCGTTCCGGCAATATTTGCCTGTCACTCGCAATTTGTGTAGCAGAGTACATTTCTCTTTACAGGGAGTAATCCTTATTAACGGGCTGAAACAAGATATAGATAAAAAAATTACGTCCGATTGTATGGCCTATTTTTATCGACCGTTGGATTCTGGTTGCAGATCCGTACACAGAGTACAAGATATGGGTAAAGGCGTACACCATGAAGAACGAGGGCGAGCCTTCGGACCACATCATTCGGCGCACGGATATTTCAGGACCGGACGCGCCCATCATCTTGAACGTCACTTGCCCGACCCAGGACTCCATCTACATCCAGTGGGCCAGACCGAGCCTCTTTTGGGGCTCGATTGACTACTACTTCATTAATTACAGAATCGAGAACGAGGACCGTTACGAAGAGATCGAAGTAATGACCGAGAAGAATCCCATCGAAAGCGCGGTATGTCCTTTCATTCACGTTTCAAAACACTTCCAGCTTTGATAATCCGTTGTTCGATAGATCTACTCGTGTGTACATGTGCGTATCCGGTGATGTTACCATATTTGAAATCGAAACTTATGAACGAACGTGTTACGTGTAACAATTTTCACTTGAACTCCATCAGCCGCGGCAAATTTTCCACTTTCTTCGTTTTCACTACCTCGTTTCACGCCGTAGACCGTGCAAAGAAATCAACGTGCGTCGAGTTAACTGGACTAGAACTTTA
>SHCU01001029.1:9823-27337 GCA_004307685.1 Ceratina australensis | reverse complement strand
GGGATCAACTGGCCGTCCTGCGAACAACTCTGGTATTCGTTTGGCACCGGGACTCTATACTGACTAGCTCTCATTTGATATTCCCCGTTGTTGTTATCCTTCATCCTGTTGCTCGTCGACTTGCAGCCCTGCACGTTGCCCATGTAGTTATCGAGCTTCATCGGCACGGTGTAGTTCGGCGTGTTGTTATCCATCGACTGCATCTGTTGATAGGGTTTGTAAGGGATGTTCTGCATAGGCGTTGACGGGGCGCTGCAGTTCATGTAATCTGTCAAATTGTTCGCTGGTAACACTGGATTGGAGAACGTGCTTGCGTACGCCGCGTTTTGAAACAAAGGCGCCGGGTAATGTAGCAACGGGTTCCAGCTCTGCATACACAACTGCGGTACGTAAAACATCGGATGGACGTAACCCGGTTGTTGCATGTTGCTGAAATCTGCGTTGCACGCGTGTCTCGAATTCTGAAGGGGCAGCGCGGAGTTCATCACGTTGCCCATGAGGTACATGTCCGTGAGCGGCAGGTTCCAATGGTTCGGTTGCGTGGCCAACGGGTTATGAAAGCCGGATTGTGGTAGAACCGATGTCTGAGTAGTGTGCATCAGTAAATTTGAAGGATCGGTCTGCATCAGGTTTTGAGTATCCGCGGCGTATGAAGAGGTACTCGGGATAAGGGTGCTCTGAGAAACGATCGTACTGTCAGCCGTTTTCCTCGGCACTGTCTGCGCGTTGCTATGCTGATTCAAATACATCTCAGGCAGATTCTGATAGTTTAAGCTGTTAGCGTTAACCGAGTTGCAACTATTAGGTGGTAATACTGATTGCGACGAAGTGATCTGCGAATTTTGTTCGGATTTCTGCTGAGCTAAATTCAACATGTGTAAATCTCTTTCGATACTTTGAACGTCTGTACAATTCTTATTATATTGAGCATTGTTATCATCGAAATAAGTCTTAGTTTGTACGCTTTGATGGTTATCGGTTTGTTGAGCATTACATGCGGTTCGTATGTCGGGGTAAAACGTATTTGCCGAAAGCTTACTTTGATGGATCGCGCTGTTGGGGTACAACGCTGCAGGATGATGCGCCGAAACGGTGATCTCTCGAATGTTGTCGGAGAATTTAACTGATTTCGTCTCCGAGTTCGAAGGACTCGTTTTGTCACTCATATTATTATTACTAGTGTCCTCTTGTTCAGTCTTTAAATATTGTACTTCAGTTTCGTTACAAGAAGACCGCAGAACTTGTGACTCTTGCGATGTATTTTTAATCGTAGAATCTTTGGTACTACTCGAAAAATTTAATGACTTCGCAGACTGTACATTATTTATAGCGATTGAATCTAATGTATCAGTCTTGTTCGTATTACTAGCACCATTACTTGTCCCATGCGGATATACAGTTAACTTTGAGCCATCGGATTGCGAATGAGCTTTTGGATCACCCGAGCTAAGACGGTTCACTCCATGATCTTTTATTACGTTACTGTCCGTATTCACGTTCTTCTTCTGCTCGTCCGATCTCTCGTCTTTACCTATCTGAAAGTTACTCGAAGATCGTCTATAAACGTTCGTATCTCTCTTAAACTTCTGATAACTCGTTTGATCATCCTTAAAATTTCTATCAGTCGCTGTTCTTACGGTTAAATTTTGATAACTTCGTCTGCACGGGGCGGTGCCCGTTTTCATGAGACTTCTATCACTTAGATTATGTTCAGAAACATTTGAACTTTTCGCATTTTTTCCTGACGTACTCTGAATAGATTGTTTATCGCCGACTTGTTTACTTATCGAGGGTTGCTGACTTTCAAATTTCTTTCTCGGCATGTTTTCAGTTGGCACGTTGTTATTGTTAAAGCCAGACGAATTCTGAACAGAAGTATCTTCTTCTGGTCTAGATGTGCTTCTTACATATCGTTGCTGTGGTTTTATTACCGGTTTATTCCTATTGTACTGAACATTGTATGACTGCGTACGAGTTACTTGAACCTTATGACATCTCCTTGGCTCGTCTGACGGCTCGCTACTTCTTCTATCTGATTCGCTTCTCGGCTTTAATTTCGCAGCGGATGATGTAACAGATTTAGTTTTATCGTCTCTCTCCATCGATAGTCGATTTTTATTAGGGGTACCGTTCTGCATGGGAAACTGTTGCCTAGAAAATTGCTGCTCTTTCATTCGCGTTTCTTTAACTAGCGTTAAATTCTTATTGCATGCATTGACTTTTTTATCGCTTAACTTAGGAGTTGTTCCTACGCTTATTTTCTTTAAGTCAGTAGAAGTTGTACCATCATCATTACTTAAATCATCTTTAGATTTTGAACCCTGTTTCAACGGGGTGGTAGACTCTTTCAAAGAGTCACCTGTAACTAAAAGTAATTTCTGTTAAAACATGTCTTCTAACAATGTTAGAATAAACTCTAGAATTGAAATTCTCACCAGCTGTTGGCTTTTTGATTTTTGGATCACTTATTCTTCTATTAGTATTAACTTTCGCAGCTGTCTTTTGTACACTTTTCTTAGCTTCCAATGCTGATTGACTTTTAGATTTGGCATTATTATTATTGTTGTCATGACATTGCTTTGGATTGGTTTGATTACTTATACTGTTATCTGACTTGGACCTATTAATATGGTTCCTAAATGTATGAACGAAAACATATATAAGAATAAAAGGATTGTATATAGATAAATAAATGCTTACCAGTCATTCTCAGATTCGTTGTCCAATTTATCTGATTTACTCTCCTTCCCTTCTAGTCGAACTTGTTCCAGTTCCCCTGTGACTATATTCTCAGGCACACCAGTCACCTCTTTTTCATCTGTCCTTCCCACAGCTGGCGTTTGAGGATTTGGGAACAATGTGTCAGTTGCATTGATATCTTTATTCAACACGGTATCCATGCTTCCAGAGCATTCACCAATATTTAAAGGCAATTCAGCTGGCTCTTTATTTAAAATACTATCTTCTTCATTTACACTCTTATCCTGAACAGAATCAACTTTATTTAATTCAGGAATGTTTGAACAAACATTAGCCGATGCAACTTCACTTTCTTCTTTTGTTCCTTCATTTATCGTATTATCAAGAGTATCAGATGTTAACTCTTTGACTGGATGTAATTTTTTGCTATAATACAAAGATGACATGGTACATTAAGTAGAATGCCAGAATTCATAGTTTCCTAACGACTTGTGAGATAGATTTAGATGCTGCTTGTTTTTAATGTACATGTATAGAGAAGAAACTAAAGGAAGAACCGAATGAACTAAAGAAGAAAATAGATAAAACGTACTGGCCTGTAAACTGAGAATTATTTCTCAGCCACTGCATTTTATGCATCTTGCCAATTAAGGCCTTCTGCTCTATACCAGATGACTTTTTTAAATCTCTATCAGTAGTATCCATCTTACCTATCACAAATTTGGTTACAAAAACTAAATATAATTCTTCAGAAAGAAACAATAGCTTAATACTATTACAGAACTGATAGTACAGAAATGATAGAAGATAAATAAGGAGAATGGTAACGATAGTTCTTGTTCTAACGTTAAACATAAATGTTAAATAAGATGTAACAATGTCGTGAAAAAAAATTTAATTCCCGTAAAAGTTTGAATCGTAACGTGCGAGTTATCCTAACGTATAAAGTAACGTTATAAAAATAGTTTCAATGAATTGTTTCAATGGATTCACGTGAAATACATCCTGGCACTTAATTGATACAGGCGGAAGATGAATATAATAAATTATATTTACGACGCAATATCACATCGAATACAATATTCTTGTGGGGTTGTGTGTAAGTTTCACTCTCGTCTATTGAACAGTAGGGAAACATTCAATTACCATGCGTTTATCAATCCAACGACGATCACGATATCAATCCACAGTAACCCGCAAGGAATGTTTTCATTCAATTTGGTTTGCAGCGATGAAATACAAAGAACACGCGATCACCGTAAAGGACGCCATAACACTGATCGCGGACAAGGAGATGCGCAAATGCAGACGAAAGAAAATATTCAAACTGAATAACTGAAAATTCAATTTGTCATCCGTCCAATTCGTTATACATTTTTTCACAGGATGGAATAGTTCACGTTCGGTTAGTTGGTACAGATAAAATATCAATCTTGCAGTAAAGTTTCGAAATTCAAACGTTCCACCCCCGCGTTTATCGCGTGAGTATGATAGAGACGAATAGACTGGAGATGCTTTTTAGTCTGTTAAAAAGTCAATAATTTCTTGATAACTAATTACTCGACAGATCTTTATATCCTACCTCGTAGCTTCAGTTAGAAAAATACGAATTTAATAGTAGGTGAAGCGATATCATAGGAGCATCAAACTCTTATATCCTTAAGAAACGTTGGCTCATGTATAATGAAGAAGCTCATTGTTTTTGTAGATTGAATTTTGAATTCTATAAATAATTATTGTTAGTATTCTCACTGGTATTCCCATTTTGCTACTGTATTGTATAAATGAATCTAACAATGTGGGGAGAGCCAGATGAAAGTGGCGGTGCATTGTTGAAGAATCGTCAATTGTCATTGCTATTACATTTTACAAGGAAATCCATTCTGATTGAACTGAACATATCCCTAAATATCCTTACAAACGGAATGAAAAATTAGATAAAAGACTTAGGAGGCTGACATACCAAAATGTATTATAATCTGTTACGCTCAGGTAAAATGTCCAGCTTGTCGTTTCCGTTTCTCCTGCAAACGTTTAACTATTTTAACGAGAATAAAATAATCAAATTTGAGAGAGAACTTGACTTTTACCAAAGAGGAAACGAGTGCTCGCATACGAGTTCCTCGTGTTTCCTGTATTGTGCTGCCTCCAGTTCTCCAAGCAGGGATCTGCCGTTCGTTGAACCAGGGAGTTTAATGAATTACCGACTGCCGCACGATCCCTCTGTCGAGAAACACGTGAATCATGAGCTTTCTCTCGGAAACTGTCTCGGAAACGAAATGCTGATGCAGCCTGTAGTACAGCGGAGCGTACAGCTCGTCGTCAGTTTACAGCGAGACGTGTTCGGCGCGTACATTGGACTCGTGGTGTTCCGTGTCGCGAGAGCATGAAATAGCATCGCCGTTTTTCGCCCCGTTCGCACCGTAATGAGCGTGGAACTGGCACGAAATCGTGTTAACAAGCCGCGATAGGTTATACACTTGGCCTACTAACGTGATCGATATTTCCCCGTGGAATATGACACGGTAAAAATGTAACCGATTCGGTGATAATTGATGGGACCTTCTGCGACACTTTGGCCGACACAGCCGGAAGTATGTTATCTCATTTTTACCGTATAATATATTATTGATGTACGTGCGTTCCGTTCCGATCGCGTTAAATTCAACCGCGATACGTTGACGTTTATTACTTGAATAAAAACAATCGTGAAAATCGCATTCGTTTAGCCGTAACACTTCTTAACGCGTGCATGATAGATGCCGATGAAAAGGGTCAAGCAGCTATGGCTTTTTAAATGAAATCGGTCCGGTTTAATCGATGTATCAATGAGCTGAAGTAGGTTACACTTTACTTTGGGCGATCGAAAATTATTTCAATTCTCTTTATGCAGTTTCGCTAGCCTGAAGAAGTATATTTCTCTACGTGCGATATCTAGTCCTCCGAAACTTTTATTCGGGTACCGGTGCCGAATGCTAAAACAAGAATCGATAATAAGAGAATTTCGAAGCTCTAGTTTTTTAAGTAGTAGATAAAATATTGGATTACTTACGGTTTTATTAATATATATTATTAATTATGGGAGTGATCTTGAATCTATCTGCTAAAGTAATCCGAATTCTTTTTCGAGTATCTAATACAATTTAAAAAAGATTGCTGTTTGTTTTGGAAGATAAAATTATTTACCTTATTTATTGCTTTACATGTGCACGCCCCGGGGTGCAAGAGATTCTAAGAGAATCAGAAATACAGTAAAAAATGGAATTGGTATGGATTGCAAGCGAACTTAATCGAGTCACGAGTGATTTGAAAGGAATAGGTCTGCCCATCCCTATTTTCTGGACGTGCATAATACTCTTTTCATCAAATGTCCTGGAATTTTAACAGAGATCGTATATCCTTAAGATGCGCTCGTTTTCATGTTACTATTCTGCAACAATGCATCGACAGATTGTTTGTGGATTGTAAAATGAAACAACCTGCAGGAAAGACTGTTGAGTCAGTAATATCTGTTATGATACTCCATATTGAATGAGGCGAGTCTCACCTATCTACGCAGTGCTAATTGTAGGTGTATAATTTATATGTATGTTTTAATATCTCAGAAAATAAGACATAATTGGAGATTTTATATCCGGGTCTTTCTTCCGTTAACTCTTCCAAAAGCTCATTGAGTCATTGTGCCACGGTACAAAGTTGCTGGAAGAGAATTATTAATTCAAGTAAAATAATTGATTCTCTAAAATAATGGTCAACTTCGGATGACATATTGCAGTAATAATTCAAGTGTTCAATGATATATGAATCAGCAGGAGAGAGAGAGCCTTTGCATGTAACCTTAAGCGTGGTTAAAATTGAAATCGTGTTACGTTTATTTATACAGTTGACCAATTATTGGATCAGCGTATTTATTAAGTCGTCCTTTTGCGCTCGTTACGAGTGCGTTCGATAGCTCCATTTTAATTCCGTGTGGTGAAAATACATTTTCAACGGGACATATTATTTTACTTACAAATTTATGATAATATCTCTGTAGCTACAATTTGTAATTCTTCGGCAACTACTTTTATATGAAACAACCATTTTATTTGTACGACCACCGATAATTCTGTTTTTGCTTTCGAACACATTATTTTATCGCGACGAGTTAAGCATTGAGATTATCCTCGTACACTTTGTATTCGTTCGAGAATTAGTAGGAGTGAGTATAGACGGCCGCCGATTCGTACAAAAAAAGTATGAAGGCTAGCACTAATTTTTCTTTCGCGAGCCGTGAGATAAATTTCTGTTCACCGTACTCGGTATATAAACGACCACGGAGCCTTCCATTCCTTTCAGTTCCGCGGTATATCGTGAAACGCGAACATTCTGCTCTTATATTTAAAAAAAAAAAAACAGTTAATTGCAGTGAGACCTAATTCAAAATGCGATTAAGCTTGTCGTTAAAATTCTATGCCGTGAGGTGAGGGTGCTTACGTTCGGAACAGTGGCGAAGACTTTGATCGATCGTTGCGCGAAGAAGTTTTCTGATAATTCACCAACGTGACATAAGAATACGGTGAATGATTTGTATTTTTCAACCCTTCCCTACGGTGAAAGCTTTTTAATCTTAATAACCGATTTCACGATTTCGATAATTAAGCATTGACTCAACGAGGTCATTTGTTGAGTTAATTGTATGCCTTTTATCATTTTGTCTCGCAGTTAGCAATTTACGATGGCGTTTGATGCGATGGAGAAAAAGAAATGGCATCCAAGAAGCGGGCAGATACATAAGTTTATCAGAAAACGGATACCCATTGTTGGATGGTTGCCGAATTATAACACCGAGAAGTTTCTGAACGATGCGATCGCCGGTGTCACCGTCGGGCTTACCGTGATGCCGCAAGGACTCGCTTACGCTACTTTGGCTGGCTTAGAACCTCAGGTTAATATATTTACGAAATGAGACTCGCGATTAATGATAATGGAATATGTGTATCGTTACAGTATGGTTTGTACTCTGCATTTATGGGAGCAATGGTGTACATAGTATTTGGTTCGTGCAAGGATATCACCATTGGTCCGACTGCTCTTATGGCATTGATGACTCATGAATACGTACAGGGTAGAAATGCCGATTTCGCGGTACTGCTAGCCTTTCTTTGCGGTTGTTTGCAATTACTGATGGCTTTTCTACGGCTAGGTATAAAACACTATTTAAATTATAATAGCTTTGGAACTATTTTACTAAACTGATCATTTTTTATATAGGAGTACTTATAGATTTCATTTCTATACCAGTTACCGTTGGCTTTACTTCGGCAACATCTGTTATAATTGTCGTTTCTCAATTGAAAGGACTTTTAGGATTAAAAATATCTTCCCAAGGATTTTTAGATACTCTAATAAAAGTCTTTCAGAATATTCATAAAACTAATCTATGGGACACCGCGATGAGCTTCTCTTGTATCATAATTTTATTATTATTCAGGGTACTGTGATAGCCAAGTCAAGATTCATAGTTTAACTAATTATCAAAATAAATATAATTACTGTTTGTTCTTTTAGAAAATGAAGGATATCAAATTCTGTTCGAACAACGAGAAAGCAAACAAATATCAGAGGATACTGATGAAGATGATATGGTTAATATCGACAGCGAGAAACGCCCTGATCGTGATCGTTTGCTCAGCTATCGCCTACAACCTTAGCTCACCGGAACATGGCTCTCTTTTTATACTTACTGGACCTGTGAGATCTGGTCTTCCGCCTTTCGGTCTACCGCCTTTCTCTACTCAAGTGAAGAATCAAACGTTGAACTTCATCGAAATGTGTTCAGAATTGGGCGCCTCGATAGCTCTGGTGCCCATAATCGGCGTCCTTGGGAACGTAGCAATTGCCAAGGCGTTCGCGAACGGCGGCAAAGTGGATGCCACGCAAGAACTAATTACATTAGGAATTTGTAACGTGCTCGGGTCTTTTGCAAGCGCGATGCCAGTCACCGGTTCCTTTAGCAGATCCGCGGTAAATCACGCCAGCGGTGTAAAAACGCCAATGGGTGGCCTCTATACCGGAATATTCATATTGCTGGCTCTCAGTCTGCTCACTCCATATTTTTACTTCATACCAAAAGGTATCCGTCGTTCATTCAATCCGAACACTCGTACGCGTATTAATGTTACACGAACGTTACCTCTTCCAGCTTCCTTATCCGCAGTTATTATCTGCGCGGTGATATACATGATTGAATATCAAGTTGTCAAGCTCATATGGAAAACGAATAAGAAGGATTTGATACCGATGCTTGTTACCTTTATATTCTGTCTGATCATCGGTGTCGAGTACGGAATTTTGTTAGGTGTAGGTACGAATCTCATATTTTTGTTGTATCCCTCCGCACGTCCTACGATTAACATCGACAAATGTACGGTGAGTTATCAATAGTAACGGAACTGTAAAATACTTAACAGATGGGAGAGTACGAATTTATATGTATTTTAGACCAGCTCCGGGGTTGATTACCTGTTAGTGACACCGGGAAACAGTTTGTATTTCCCTGCAATTGACTTCATCAAGAAATCTGTCGGCAACGCTGGCATAAAACAAGGTTCTAGTCAAATACCAGTCGTAATTGACTGCAGGTATATTATAGGAGCCGATTTCACCGCTGCTAAGGTAAAGATTTGAACGGGCACAATTTAGATAGCGAGGTAATGAACGTTATCTATGGAAATGGTTCGCTGTTACAGGGGATAGCAACATTGATACATGAATTTAACAATCGGAAACAAGGTCTCTATTTCTACAATCCCCGATCGGAGGTTGTGGCCGTACTTAAAGGAGCATGTGAAGAGGAGTTTCGTTACATCTCTACCCAGGACGAATTATCGTACTTACTGTCGACGTGTCAAGGTAATGAGAATACGTCTAACAGCATGGAGCGAAGATACATTCAATATTCGATTATATTTTGTAATCTATCTGTTTTCAGATAAAACGTCGCAACAACTTTTGGAAATAACGCGTGACAAGTCGCACGAACCTTTGATGCTGAGCATCCCAGAAATCATTCATCGGAACAGTCGCTCGTGCCAAGAGCTCAATGAAGTTACAACCACGTTGTTACATGCTACGGCTAGTTAGACAATAAATACGTTCCCGACTCGTTTAACCGACTCTCGCAACCTCTTTACATTCGTCATCTGTTGACTCTGCACTTCATTAAAGTAGTGGCACATGCGTAGCGTATACGTTGTTCAGTATAACATTCAGTATTAATCATTGAAGAATATGAAATCCTCGATTAATCGTGTAACACGAGTTAATAATGTAAATATAATATGAACTTTTGTATACGTCATGGAAAAATATATTTCTTTTTCCCCATTTTTTTACAATTCTCTTGCGTACCAGTGAGAAATAAATAATTAATATATTCAATAACTATCAGTTATTATTTATCCCGATCTTAACTCCTTCAGTAATTAGACTATCTCTACTTAGACTACTCTTATCGCGCGGTTACGATAATCCTTTTATATACACTTACATCTAAACGTTTACAAGTTACAATCGTTTTTTAATCTACTTAGACAGATAATGAACTCCTCATAAAGAAAACTGATATATTGCACAGTGTAATTGGTCCATCACCGAAATCGTTATCTTCATACTAAAAAGATACATGTTTACCAGAATTAACAACCGTATTAATTACGAAATAAATAATTCCTCGAATCGGCTGATAATACTTATTAATATTGCACCGAAGTAACGTGACCGCGATAACTATTCAAATGACATCACGTTCCGATTTTTGTAGCCTGCACTCGAATACGTAAGAAAAGATACGAAGTATCTGCGAAACTAATTAATTCTCGAGTACTTGAAAAATCTGTACAAAAATATATTCCGATGTATGATACAACACGAACTGAGCATATACATACTTCAATAAAGTCCTGAAACAACGTCAGTGACTTTACCCCGATTTCCAACCGCGGAGGAAGTCGTGTTTCTTCTTCCAATCGGATTTTCCTTCGTCTGTTGCTTCCCCGAATACTTCCCGGCGTTAAACCGAGTCTTCCCAAGCCCGAACGTGTCGTACGTCCGACCAGCGAATATTCCCGAGTCCATCGACTTACTCGCAAACCTGTTACCCATGTTATCGTTATGGCAAAACGAATTATGCCTTATACCGTTCTTCGTCAGTATCATCGGAGTGCGGTCTAAATCGAACTCGTTACTCCTCCTGGCAGAATTCAATTCGTTCCACTCACGATTTCTCTGTTCCTCGTACAATTCATCGCTTCTTAATTGCTTGTTGTTTACATGCGAGGAATAAAATTCGTCGCTCTTCAAATGTTTGCTCCTCGATTGCTCCTTCCTGGATTTCGTGCCGGGCTCGCAGCAGCTTTTGGTATCATCTAATCTACTCGATTTCGATCTGGCAAGCGTCCTTTCGTCCTTCTTCGTCTTCACGTGGTACTTGCTCGAGTTCCATTGACTCTTCTCTTGCGTGATCACGATGTCGACCATAGAGTCCAAACCCTCGTCGATTCTGTCCAAGGATTTGGTCAGCAGACTCGGAGACTTCGGGGCGTCGATGGATCTCGGCCTACGTGTTACCTGAGGCTCGAGGTTGAAATCCGTCACGTAGAACAGGCCGCTGTCGCTCCCTCCCTGCGTAGAGGAGCACTGATCCTTCTTCGAAACGTGCGATACATGGTGAAACGATTCGGATCTACGCATCTTGCTCCTCGAACTCTCATCCGCGAACAGGTGTTCCCGTTTGCTCAGATTCTCGGAGCTCTCGTGCCTTCCGCAATTCTGCAGGCTCCGATGGTCCTCGAACGAGTTCAAACTCTCGAATTTCCTGATCTGACTCTCCACTCTGCTCCGGTTCGACCTTCTCGAGCGCGGGCTGGACGCGCTCGACTCCAGGTAATCGTGACTCGCCGATCTACGCAGCTGCTTCCTCTTCTCCACCTCGCTCCGGTATTTATGCCTCTGGGAAAACCCATCCTGCCTGCTCGATTTCGTTTCCGTTTTAGTCTTACTATAAGACGATTCGTAATTCCTGATCGTCTTTCTGTTCTTTATTTCACCCTCGCTGAAGTATCGGAGATCGTCGTAGCTCTTTTTCAATTTATCACTAACACCGTTCTCGGTCTCTTTCCTCTGACAATGTTTCTGAAAGTGATCGACCTCGCTCTTAACCGGCTCTTCGTACGCTTGACTCTTGCCGTTGTATTTCAACCGAGAAGCGCTAAGAAGAGAATCGCTACCGTCGCCTAAGGTTTCCTCCTCGATGTCCTCGTCATGGGACGCGTCTTCGTGATCGATGAAGTCACCGCGTCTCACCGCCATAATAGCGGACAGACACGGTGGCGATCGTCTAGGCGGCTGAGGGTGTAGAATAGTCGGTACGATCGCTTCTTCGATGTCAGGTCCTTTCACGACGATCTTCACGCTACCGTCGACCGACGACTTCGACAGTCTTCGCGATTCTTTGTTGGTCCTTCTACCGCCACTGGAATCCGTGCTGTAATCGCGATCATTTCCAAAGTACGTCACCTGTTCTCCTTTGATTACGCTCTGCGACCCGTTCGAACCGGTGTTGGACTTTGGTATATTGTTATCTCTCTTCAACACCTTGTCGTACACGTAAATGTCCCCGTTGTTCAGCGACATCTTCGAGTTCGATCTGTGCATTTGCGTTTTCGACGAATCCTCGTTATAAAAATTCTGATTCTGCTCGTTTCGGCTCTTGTCGCCGATCTCCTCTTCCGCGTCCTTCACGATGATCCGCAGCTCCTCGATCACGTCGTCGATCGTCGTTTCCTGGTCGTTGTCCGGCGACGGGTTCATCTTCTGGTGATTCCGCGGTTGATGCTTCGTGTTTTCCGGGCTGCTGGATCTCTCCGACGAGCTGATGCCCTCGTCCTCCGCGTTCGACGAGACCTTCGGCGACTGCTTCGCGCCGAGCACCGTCATCTTCTCACGGTCCTCGAGGTTGTAATTGTTCAGCTTCTCCAATTGCAGTTGCTGGAGCTGCGACTGCAGGGCCGATACCTTTTTGCCGAGGATCCTGCAGGTTTCCTCGGCACGTACGACTCTTCGCTGCAGGGCGTCCACGTCGACGCAGTTGTGCGCCCATTTCTGGACCTCCTTATGTAGAACATCGTGCAACGCGTCCTCCTCCCTGCCGTCCAATTCTTTCAGCCATTCTTGAAGGACCTGCGGCTCTAGTCCAGCTTCGCAGGCTTCGGCCTAACGAACAGAAATAAACACGATTCTACCTAACAATCAAAAAGCACACGCGCTGCATCACAGCGGATGATTAAAGAAGCTAAAAATGCCGCAGCCATCGCGAAACAATTTTTTTATTGCACTCGTCTGGAATTATATCGTAATACGTTACCTGAATGTACAATCTGGTTTGAGTTCGTGGTGCAGATTTCAGGAAAGCGTTCAGGAAAGTAACTCCTGCGACTCTCAGTGCAATCGCTGCTCTGGGAGCGAGGAGCGCGCCGGCCAGGAACCGGAATCTTCCACCTTCGCCGTATTTCAACCTGAGCGTGGAAACAGCCTCCGACACTGCCGCGTGTCCACCCGGTATTTGGCAGACCTTCGTGAGCAACTGTAAGAACAGATTTCGTTGATCAACTTTCAAGTTCGTAATGACACGAATATTTTAAGAGTTGTTGAACTCGTCTGTCTTAACAACAATTCGAGTTGCACGGTAATTAATTGTTACGAAAATAAGAATTGCTGATTTCGTGGTAGGCAACTAAGTAAATCTCGCCGACAGTTTCACGTCGCCCCGGCCAAGATACCGATCTCTTTATTCTCATTATATTCTTTCAACGTTCTGGCTCTCCGTGCGATCACGTGCCGTGGAAGTAATTACCCAGTTCGGTTAGTCAACATCTGATCGTAACCGCGATGCTTGGCAAGGTGCGCTTCCTCGGAGCGTCTTGTATAAACCCAGGCGTAAAAAAGAAAACCTCGGAGAACCGCCGTGTCCGTGAGTTTGCAAATGTTGGCCGAATAACGTTTGGATAGACGATAAAAACTGGTTCCCTGTCTCTCGAAATAACGGGCCCGTCAACTGGACCGCGTTTGCTCGAACCGCGTTTACGACTATCTCAATGGGTCAACGTGCGAACACCTTGCCAATTACCAGAAGCCTGACCCACTAGCCCTCGGCTACTCTTATTATTTCACCAATCGTTTTAATAAGCCGCATCCCGGAAAACCGTAATCGAGATCCCATGAGCCGTGAGATCTTCGCGAGAAGTTCAAAACGTGTAATTAAGAATCCTAATATATTAGGTTGTCCCATAAGTTTCTTCCCAATTTTCGAAACGAAATTAAACGAAATTCTTGTTTTTTGATTATCCCATAAATCTCTTTCGGATCGTGTCGGAAATGGGTTCATTTAAATAAATGCTCAGGTTAATACTTTCAAATAATAATTCCTTTTGTTTTATTCTACGCGAGAGAAGAGACTTTTACGAGAGAACTGAACTGCGTGATGATCAAGAGGGACAGGGTGACTTAAACTTCCTTTCTGTTCATGCGAGGCCTTATCGCTTCTTTTTGTCAATTGACAGCCGAATGAGAGGAAGTATGCATAAACACGGCATTTCCCTTCATCAGACTAAGCTACTAATAGAACAAACATTCATTTTCGTACTTGGTTTTTACACAGAAAACCTAACAGATCGTATATTCATTTCGTTTGAAAAATTGCGAAGAAACTCATGGGACAACCTAATATAATACTGATCGTCGTTGTTTTTGGCTCGAAATAAATAAAAGACAGGTCATGATCGAGTCATCTATTTATGGTACCGTATGATTACGCGATAAATCCGTGAAACGATGAAACATCAACGAGACCGAGAATACAAATAATTTTACGAGATTAACTTAACCGGAGATAACGCGTAGTCAGCGTCATTAACATTACCGAGAAGATAGCGTAAGAGTGGTAATCTTACGGGAGCGCGACTCGTAGACGTTTTTCCCATTAATAGCTAACGGAAGTGACGATTGTTACCTGAAGTGCCAGGACTCGGGACCGGTTCAAGCTGCTGGTCAGGCAAACGGCCAGTGCGAGCAGGCCGGGCTGAGCTTGCACCAGGAGCCTAGGAGCGTCGGCGCAGCGTTCGGTGCACGCGGCGAGGCACTCGACGCATCCGAGTTCGTCCAGCGCGGCTCTCCTCGTGCCGACCCGTGGCCCGGTGTGACCGGAAGTAGGCGGCGAGCTTTGGGCCAGCTGAACGCCGCGAAGAGTCTCCAGCAGCAAGGTGATCCCGTCGGCCGGCGGTGACGCGAATTCCTGAACGAAACTGGAAAACGAGTTACCATTTAAAACGAGGAAGAATTCCATCCGGTGACGTAATCTTATCATTTTTATTACACGCCCGGGGATCAACGTTCCGTAAACACGTTGCACCGGCATACCGTTTACAATTTTTTACCATGCGTATCGAAGTTTTTCCACGTGAACATTGTTCGAAGTCCGTGCGCGTTTTCCCGATGGTTAATGAAGCCTGAATCATTAGCGAGACATTTTAATGGAAATTCCTGCGCGCAGAGATTGGCACCGGGTTGGACTGCATTCCCGAATCTTTGTACGGACCGGAAGTACACGGTAACGGTACAGGGCACGGGCTTATCTGCCGCGAGAGGAAACGGTGCACCGATGTTGAACCCTTCGACGTGGTTCAGGACAAAAGTATAATTACATAATTATGGGACCTGGCGATTAAGAGAAAAACCGCATCCGGTTTCGTGCTACCGCGATGGTACACCAAGCGAGCTCTCCTTGTCAACGGAATCGTTGGAAGAGTGATGGCAGCAAGAAGCCGATGACTATTAATGAAATAAATACGTAGGAGCGTGGGGGCAAGAAAACTCAATTAAATTACACGCCTCTCGAACCACAGGTGCATTATCATTAACACTTTGACGGCCGAAGTCACGTATACGTGAGTTCACGAGCCAAATTGATATAGAAGAAAGTAAACATAGGAAGTGCATGGATACAGACGTTGAGGAGATGAAAACATTTAATAATTCTGATGGGATTAGTAAAAAGGCCAAAGAAAGATGAGTACTGATTAACAAGTCCATTAACCCTTTGACTGCTGAATACTCAGAGCCGAAGCTATCACTGGGAACTGAATACTTTTCCAGTTCGGCGATGTATTAAATTATAATATAGTACAAAGTCCAATTACTGTTGCACTATCCCCTCCAAAATGAACAGAAAACAAAACTATATGAACTATCCAAATCCGAAGTATATAAGACTTTATTATATATAATAAGACTTATATATATATAAGACTTTCATTTAAGTAACAAGAACAATAAGAAAATCACTGAGCGCATCTATGCGTCCTTAGTCCATACCGATAGCTTTCGCCAGACGCATATATGCGTCTGCAGCAGTCAAAGGGTTAATCAGCACACTGATTTTTGAAAGAGCCATGCCAAGAAATAGATTTCGTCTGACGTTTCAGCGATAGCGAAAAATATCAAGACCGATTGGTTAAGATTAAACCCATCACAGGCCATTTCCAATATAAATTTCGAGTCGTCCATAAACCAACAGAAGAATTTTCATTAGATGAAGTCTGCCAATTTGTCATAAAGCTCACAAAATGCTCCGGCGGTAAGCGCAACTCTTTTTCCGAAACGTGCAGCCGTCAAAGTGTTAATGAAATAAATACGTACGAGCGTGGGGGCAAGAAAATTCGATTAAATTACACGCCTCTCGAACCACGGGTGCATTATCATTAAGAGTAAGCTGCACACTCGTCGTCTTTATGAATCATAACGATGCCAACAATTCACACTTACGTTTCTTGTATTGTCAGAATTTTTTTCCAGCTGATCTGAACCTGTTTCGAGAACGGTCACGTGAATTCTGATTTAAATACGAAGTCGACGGTTTAAAAGCTGTGCACGCTTTATTGCGCGATTATCGTTCGTCTGGAGTTCTCGTTAAGATATCATTTTACTAGCTATCGATCGTCCGGCCGGGAGGAAGAGTAGAAAAAGTGTTCTCCCGGTTACAACCACACGGGAACACCGGCGACGTACGTGCGATAGCCTTAAGGTAGACAGGTGCAAGGACGAGGAAACAGATATTACGGCTGTCAAACGGTGACAGGTCCACGGGGAGAGAGTTTGTTTCGTAGCTACGGGTTGCCTTCTTCGAGTTACCGGGAATGGGATACCCTTAATGGACGAGAGCTATCTTTGATCGTGTCACGTTAGTTCCCTTAATTATACAGCTGGGACACGTGTACACCGGCGCGACGCACACCGTCGACTTTCGTACGTTTCTTTCTCTCTTTATCGATCCGTGAGAAATTCCTTGCCAAGAACACTTTTGTCACTTTCTACACGTCGCGTTACGTAACACCGTCTCGAAGGAATATTCGTGAACGTTATTACGTGGGTAAAAACGTTTTAAAAAGGAATTTCAAAAATGCAACTGACTCAAGCTAGTTTTTCGTAACAGAGTAAACTAACACTAGTCCTACCAGGGCCGGTCGAATAACCGTTTTTAAATGGTAGGAATAGTGTTGAACAATATTCCTCGTAGGAATAGTGCTAACGTAGACAGTTTTACAACAGATGCAAACTTCTTTTTTCTAGTTCTGATATGGATCATCATTGTACAATTTTGAAATAGAATAGGAGTATCAGTACATCTTCATACGTAACACCATCTCGAAGGAATATTCGCGAATGTTGTTACATGGATAAAAACGTTTTAAAAAGGAATCCCGAAAATGTATGCAACAG
>SHCU01001028.1:18864-30840 GCA_004307685.1 Ceratina australensis | reverse complement strand
TTTTTTAGTTTACTCGTAACAATTTCATTTCATTTATGATCAAATATCGGTGGTCCCTTTAACCCATTAACTGCGGAATTTAATTTTAGAAACCTTATTTTCTACTAATTTACATATATAAAAAATATAATATTTTAAATGCTTTAGATTAAATCAATAAACTCTAACAGCTACAGAATTCATGTGAACGACGTTATAATATTATAAAATCAAGACGTCGGTTAAAACTGTTGTTATTTCGAAACGCCAAAATTATGTGAGAAGGTAGCAGCATTAATGCCAGACCGAGCACTACAAAAAATGAAGCGTAGATCGATTATTACTTTTGAATATTACTCACGGATAAGCAAGCAGTGGTAGTAGGGTTCAGAATAATTGTCCGAATCTGTACGTATACCTTACAGTCTACATGTGCATGACAAGCCGTCAAATGTATTGAAAGGGTTGTAAAATGGAACAGGATCGAATTTCAATTGCTAAATTAATTCTGAGATATTTTCGGCTGGTGTGACGCGAGAATATTGAAAATCCATTTGCCGCGGTCTTTCGAGTACGTGTGGTATTGATCAAACTCCGTCGCGCGACCATCGTGTTACCGGTCACCCTCGGCCAATGCCTCTCAAACCGGTTTCCGGCGTCAATTAAGGGCTTTCCGAAAGCACTTTCGCACGCTCTAAACATTTTCCGGTGTTCCCTTATTTAATTGCAGCGCAACACAACCAAAGAAATGAGTAGAGAAAAAGAGAGGAGGATAATTGGTCCAAGTCGGCTGGCTGTTTTCTTTGAAATTATCGAGTCGTTTACACGTTTGTTACCTTTGCCAAGTCTGTTCGGCTGTAAACTTCTATCGTTACTATTTCCCAACATTTGAAAGCGTAAAGTATTTATTTCTGACCGGATAAATAAAAGAAATTTTAAAGTGAATTCTTTAATAACTACAATGCAAATATTTCTACTGTTCAGAACTAGGAAACCCGTGAAAAGCAATTTCGCAAAGCTGCCGGAGCAATCATCTACTCGCAGCGGAACATTAGCCAGGCGCGCAGGAGGATTAGGAATTGCGAATAAACCTTAGCCGCAATGCAAACGAGCGTAGATTACAAACGCTGACACGGAATCGCCTTAAAGCCGAAGAAAGAACAAGGAAATTCCGAGAGAGAAGAATCAGCGACGTGCCCGGACCAAATCTAATTAATGGAGTATCGATCGGAGTTGCGAGCACTCCCTTTATCTTCGTTTTATTTCTTCGTTGATTTTTACGTTTTTCCTCGACGATCTCTGGGATACTCGTTCATTACGGAAACAGTTACTCACTCACTGCACGTATATACCTGGACAAATATACCTGTGCCTCGTTCCAACTTTATGAAACGCTGGATATTCCCTTCGCAGGCGTTTTTTATCGTATCTAGGGCACGGAGGGCTAATAAACTATGACACGAGATTGTCCTGGTCACAAGAAAAAAATCGTACAGGGGAATGTCGAGTGTAAAAAAGGAAGGATACCGGAAATATAGAGAGGCGGAGTGCAAGCTGTTCGTTCCTGGAAGCTGCGGAACGGTTTCCCACTGATAAATTATATCAGCTGGAACAATTGGCTAAAAGGGGTGACTTTTTTGGATGATAGCGTGAATATGTAGTTACACACTGAGACATGTATACGTATGTGTACGTGCATGTATAATTAGAGTCGATGTCGAAGCTACTGACATAATTAGTATCATAATTAATTGCCTATTACAATTTTCACGTCGAGATTCAACACAATTATACGAGTACTAAATTTGATAAATATGTAGTACTAAAAATGATAAATTTAAATGACTACTAAATTTTACTTACTAAATGAGTATTAAATTTTTGTGTGTAGTGAAATTTGTGTCAGAAGTTTTAAATGCGATAAAAAACTGAACAAAATTCCGGACGATAAATGTTTGGAAAATTATTTACAGATATCATTAAAAAATTATTGGATACATCTTTGTAACCAGTTAGCTGTTTTAATTTCGTCCGGAAAATTAAACAAATAAAACGCAAACTGTAGTATATAGTAGCCATAGTAACATTACTAGTATACTACTGACTTAATATATGGTAAACTTTTTACGTAAGAATTAATGCATTAAAATATATAATATGCAGAGAGTGAGCGGAGACAAAAAAGTAGATTCTCGCTTCTAACATGTATGTACATACACTTCGTACTAACGCTGTTCTTTTTTGTTCTTCGATTAAAGCGTGTACGACGGCTATAGCCGTCGTCGTTTGCCTAGATATCGGCAAAGATCGGACGGGTACAGCCGTCATTTGCGGCAACGTGTTCATCGCGGCATATAGCTATCATATCGCTGGCCAAACGTACATTTGTCTTCTCATTGATCTTCTCTATTATTTACAGTTTGTCATGAAAACGATAGCCTAAATCGATAATAAATTATCGTGAACACAGTGTAGAAAGATTTGAAATACTCACATCCTTGCGATAGCGATTTTCCTTTGATAGAAGCAAGGCGCGGTGCGTTTTCAATTACTTCCATGTCAACGGACTTCCGGTAAACGTCTGCTATAGATGCGATGCATTGAAGATGTAGCCGGCCGTAGCGAAACATCTCTTCCGTCACTTTTATGAATATGACTGACATCGATACCTGAGAATCGTCCTCCTGAGGAATGGTCAAGTACCTGATTGCACGTACGCTGTCATTCGTGATCTGTAAAGAAATGGTCGAACGAAAGGGAACAGTTAAAATCATGAACACGGCATGGTGATCCCTAGTAGAAATTTGTCAGAAAACGACTAGAAATGAGCCATATTTTTCTCGTCACCGATCAGAAATTGACCAGTTCTTTCGCCATTTTCTGGCCAGTTTCTGGCCCATGAAAGGTAGGTGAAATATAAAAAATCCAGCGTCCTTTATTACCGCTTAATATAAATGCGGTCTATAACGGTAAAAAGGGGTACCCTATCCCTGCTATAGGTTATTAAACGAAAATATTATATGTATCTAATCCTGATATGTACCTAATTTGTTAAAAGCGTCGTGCCATGGTGGGGAAACGATTTATCGGAATAATTTTGTTTGCTTTAACAAACACTGCGCAGTAACGATTTATTTGTATAGGGACGCGCGTCGCACCCGTGCACGACCACCATCCCTCGTACCTAACCGTGTTACAAGCTCTATCTCGGCTCTATCCCGAGCTCTGCCCGGAGATGTATTCTCAATAATTCTCGCCGCGATGCAATGCGATAGCCGGGTCCGTTGTTGAAATGCGAAACGACCTACTACATTGCACGACGTGCAGTTACAATAGCCTCTGTTGATTGAAAAACTTAAAGGGCTTGAAGTAATCGTAACGATGCACGAATTGAAACCCGTTGGTTTATCGTCGAGTTATCGCAGTGGAATCGGACAAGTGATGAAATTAAAAAGACAGAAAAATGTATGTCCTCCCTCATTTTCTTTCCACGATTTCCTCGTGAAAACATTGTATTTATAATATGAACTATAGTAATAAGACCTGCTAATTAATATAAATAAACTGAACGAAATTAACGTAATAATTGGTCTCTGGATTTTATGTATGTATTAAAATACCATATGTATAGAAATGATGAAAAATTAGCTTTAATTGAAAATAGCAAAAGTGCGAGTATCAAGTATGATTTTTTAAATACAATCGAAATACTGGATTCAGATGTAATTTTCTGCATTAATATTACAAATAGTTTATTTTTCATAATGATCTGAAGTCTAACAACAACAACAACAACAACAACAACAACAATAATAATACTAATAATAATATTTTTTCGTTTACAGACCGAAACAAGCTCATAATAATATTTAAAAGGGATCCGCATATTTTTTATATTAGTATTTTTGCTTGATCCCTAGTTTATCTTAGTCATTTCTGCTATTGTAATTCTATACTATAATAAATAAAATTAAAGTTCATAACAATTAATTCAATTCGATTAAATTCGTCTCCTTTGTATATTTCTAGTGACTACCTACTTATTTTTGTCCCCTACTGTGTATCAGCCCCAGACCGCACGAGTCCAAACATAACATGACCTGTTAAACACCCTGTCTGCTACATGCGAGATGGGGAAGACACCGAGACACCTCATCACACCACGGGGCTTCCGCAACGAGTGTGAGGAGGGGGAAAAAGCAACGTGCCTCTCCTCCCCAAACATTACGGTCGTCTACCGTACAGTTCCCGGAAAACTGCCCCTCCCCATCCTCTTCTATCAACTACCTGGCTCGATTGCACTCTGACTCTAACGAACCTTCATGCACAACGTTTACACTGTCATGCGAAGCAGCTCACCAGAGGGAAATCGAACCAAATTACTGGTAGAAGATATAAATAAGGCCTAGCAATATCGCATGGAAAGATATTTAAACACGAAAAAATCTCTGGTTTATTCTTAACACATTGCTGACCGGCAACTTTTCTGAAAATTTGGCCTCATGTGGCCGGCTATTGGTTTGAAAGCGGTTTTGGAAGTAAAACAATATAAATAAACTTTAATCAATTTGATTGCATTATTCAAATCTTAATATTTCTTTTTCGTATGATAAAAAGTATAACGATCACCTACGTGTAATGGTACAGCACAAGTTTTGCAAATATATCGGGTTTCGCTCCGTTTGTATATTTATATTATTATTATACATTACATTATTAGCGTATTAATGACGTACACTGCACGTTCATTTTATTCTCAGGTTCTCAGTTTATCGTTATTTTTGTGTAGTCAATATTTCGGAAAAATATGCATATTGTCCAAGCGGGACAATGATATTGAAGTATGTTTTATAAAACAATTTTCACCTCCGTGTTTTTATGACGATTCGTTTTTCGCGTTAATCGAAAATTTTCCCAACATATTCCCACTCGAACACGCCGTAACGAAAGGCGCGTATCCGACCGTAGAATCGATATTCGAGGAGGCGTGCAGTGTACCCAACATTTATCATCGATGCCGTGCCGATCGCATTTTTCGGTCACCGCGCACGATCGATTCAATCGCCGTTTAGCGAACCGTCGTCGCATCGTCGCATGGCAACAGATCTGCCCGCTCGCGTCCACGCTTATGTACCCGCCGCGCGTAACACGCCGAAATATTTCGTCGGAAATTAATTATGAATTATAGGCGAGACATCAAATTGTTGGAATTAATTAATCACAATGGACCCGAATATGTTTCCGCTTGGGCCGCCCCGACCCCGACCTCGACTCTGCCGGGCTAATATCAATACCTACAATAATTCACTCGAAATAATAATTCCATCGCGTCCAAACGTGTCACGCGAGAATCCATGATCACTTTTATTTTGCGCTCACTGCGAACAGAATTGTTCGCGATAGAAATATTGGGTGGGTTTTTACTCAACTTCCAACGGCGCAGCGTGCCGCTTTCGTCTATCGTCCTTATCAGCTTTTATTTTTGAAAACAGCACAGGGTCATTACCATTTACCCTATCCTTAATCGTGCAGTAATGTCACGTAACCATCAGTGTTGAACGTTTATGGATAAACTAAAGTGTAAAAGCGATATATACTTACGAGATCTCCGTTTAACTTCCACGTAACAGCGGAGGCGGGTCTCGAGTTGCCTGTAGTACAGTTCGCACGGATCACCTCGCCCACTGAAATCCTCTCCTTCTCGACGTCAATCGTTGGGTCCGTGCTTGGTATGTCTGAAGCACAATCACGTCATTTTTTTTTTATTCTTCAAAATTCAGTAAGTAACAATTGTAACGACTTCCAAACGAATGAGAAGATACATTAGAATTTTTTTACGTAAATAATTACTTTTACTAATGTGAACTAATGTGACTAACCGGTGAACTACCGTACACCGAAATTTAAAGTTAGATACAGTAATTCCTGGAATGTGCGTTACCATTCGAAATTCCATGCACGGAGTGCCGCTACTATCATTTCGGAAAGAAAACAGCGAGAACTTATTCAAAAACAGCGAGAACTTATTCATTAATCACTCCTCTTCTCTCCTTCTATTCTGGAATTTTCTTTGTTTTTTAACTTTCGATTTCTACTTACCTACTACCTCCATGAAGGACCTTTCGATTTGCGTATGGTACGATGGGCTTCCGGCCGACACTTCGCATTTGTACATCCCCGACAACTTTCGCGGAACATCCATTAATGTAACGTCGGATGCATTCGATTTGGATAACTGCGAAACAAAAAATGATAACAGCATTTTAATGTTTGTATTCTTAAATTCTCTTTGACATATACATATTATAATATGCAAATTCTCTTGAAATTCTTCGTAATCGTATTTAGGTCCATGAATAATTTACTCTGAAGATTACGCTCAAGTTCAAATATTGAAATTCCATTACAATTGACGAAACTTTTTCACTATAAAATTAGTCAAATTACATATAAATTATTTTATAAATATTATTAAATGTTATTAAATCTTTTAATAATAGGCGTGTGTCAGAAATGAATTAATCCTTAAGAAAGGATTAGTCTAAAATTAGAAAATCTCCTTAGAAAGCTGAAATTCGGAGGATATCGTGAGTTGACGATGAAAAACACAGAGTGCTTGATAGGTTGACGAGTGGAAAAATCGGTAGGGTACTTGACGTTATCTCTGCTCGGCTTCGAAACACAGCCAGGGTCTGATAAATGGACGTCGCTGCGGCCCGTCTTTCTATTCTACTACTAGCTCATGGGAAAATTGCTACAACTTTTTCGCCCGTCCTTCTCGCAAACATTTACCAACCGAGCGAAAGGGTCCTCGTCGGTACCGGTCGTATTTTCTATCTACTATAAGATATTCTCATAAAGGGATTGAGCATTTCATGAGATTTGAAAAAATTAATTTATTAAGATGCAATCATATTTTTTCACAAGCTTTTCACGTATTATTGTGACAAGCATATTTATATAAAAAAGAAAAAAGAACTTTTCGAAACGGGACGTTGATATAAATTTAAAGGTTAACTAAACAGTGCATCTACCACGTCGTTTATCCATATACACACAGATAGGACAGATACATGAGTCGATTTTACGTCCCCTACGTTCTACGATTCCCTGCCCCTAGCTGTGCCACCAGTGACGCTGTCGCTTCAAATACTATAATTACGCAAGCTTCCTAAATGTCTCGTTTGCGATGATTCTTTGGGGGACAGATACGAAATCTAACGAACTGATAAGCGAATTTCTAACCAGTTACCGTAATAACATTTTATTGAAGTGTTCATTAGGAGTGGCGAAGTTTAGTTGCGCGCATTAAACGCCGGATTTCTGAGCAACAAGTTACACTGCCTTCTGCCGTAATTAACAACATTTCGCCTCAACCAATTCCGAGGAAACGTATTGCGTATGAAATTACGCTTCCTTTCATCTGCGCTTTCGCAATTTATACAAGTCGACGCGAACATGCTAACGTTGCCATGTCAGATTTACTTGTCTCTCATCTAATCAAACTGCTAAGGTACTTTCCTTGTAAACAACTACAACTTACATAAGTAAGTAAACGCTTTTATTTCTACAAAATATACACCATAAAAGTTTATTTATCTACTCGTAGACTAAGCGTAGCAACTAAGCGCGTACTGATTCCTTACACATATTAATTTATTAGTTATTTATTAATCAAGTGTAAGGTGTTCAAGTTAATGGTTCTGTTTCAAACGGCAAAGTACTCACATCAACATGGACTCCATCCACATCAAATATGCTGTACGGTGGGTCGGTCTCCGGCAAATACCGATAGAACTCTGCACCCTCAAGGAACCATTGTATCGTGTACAGAGGGAGTCCCTCTAGATCATAATCGCAGGAAAGTCTCACGGTGTCACCGGATCGCACCACTGCTGGCACATTGATTGTCAGATTCCTCAGTCCCATCGCGACTATAATAAATAATCAAGTATGCAAATGATCACAAAATTCGTTGTCACAGGGGAGAAAGAAAATATATACCATTCACACGCGTACTATCTATTTACTTAATGATATTGGTTAACATAAAACGATGACCTGCGGGTACGAGCGCCGCTTATAAGCGGCGTCTACAACATGACCTATGGATGTACCTATCCGTACAGTGGCAGTAGTACGATGGACCAGACTGCCGAAGCGAAAGGATTAAATCTGAGTGCGATATTTCTACGCGTGGAAAATTAATCACGAGCCCAATGGACACCGAATGGCCTGAATTTCAGACTGAATGGTAAGTGAAATACACGATGGGCACGCGAAATGACTATGTTTGAACCGACCTCGGCCTAATTACGCGTATAATTATCGGGGTTGATTGGTGTGCGGTCAGTGGCCACACCACTAATGAATACGGATAAATTGCTAGCGAATTGACATAGCATTCCAATGTGAGATCATCTTTATGATACAATCTAGTTGAATTGATTTCATATATGTATATGCGTAAATGGTATAACATTTCACCTGTCACCATTTGTTTTATAAAATCAAATATATATAATTAATTAAATTGATTTTAAATGTTATAAAATTCGTATATATTTAAAAATTGACAGTAGTTTCATACTTACCCTGTATAATATCAACGGAAATTATTTTTTACCTGACAACGGATTAATCATTGTTTTTTATTACATTTTATGGGAAAGGTCGATTTTATATACGCCCTGGTCGGTACAAGTCCAAACATCAGGAACGGATTAAGTACCTGTATACTGCGGTATCACGGTATACGGACGAAACGTGATTCTCAGCCCGTTGCTATGCTTGGGTGAGAAAAGTCGGATGAGATCGATGTACAATTGTTTCGGTGAAATATCTGAGTCCGATGCAATAGGAATGACAAAATAGATGCGGTGCGCGAGGTCAGCATTCCGTCAGAGAAGTTCGAGCGAACTCCGCGATCATCTTCGACCATTCCAAAGCTTCGTCCACGGATTCCCGTATTCGTTGTCCGTCGCCCCCTTGGGAAATGTCTACGAAGTTGCTCCTCTGTCTCCGCATCACGCGCGAACCAGATGACGATGGATCTGTGACTTTTGACTTGCAACGCGCGAATACGAAACGAGGAAATTTCTATTTGGGGTAGAAGAAGCAAACAATCGCATGCGATTTGTATTTACGAATAAACGCATTGATTCAATAGCAGGGAATACCGAAGCTATATACATACGTACAGGATCCGAGAGTAAATCCGAGATATTTAGATGCGGGTTAAAACCATTTTCATTTGAAAATGTCGACATCAATCAAAGACCCAAAAGCATTGACCCTGCATCGAGTATCGAAAAATTAGAAGAAAAACTATCAGAAGCAAGAGTTGGCTACGATTCACCGTCGGAATCCATGTATTTGTACCACCACGAAGTTTCATGTATATCGAAGAAGTATGATTTATATTATTATATAATTACAGCTTCGGACAATTATTCTGGACTCACTACTGCTTATGTGTGAGTCCTCCATTGAGGTGATACGCAAAAGTAATAATAAATCTATACGTTATTCTTACAGTGCTCGATCTGGCATTAATGCTGGCATTAATTAATCAGTCTTTTCTGAACCATATGTTTCAACACCTATTTAATTTCTCTATCAGTTTGTTTCGCACGACTGTAGTATAGATTTTGCACATGGTATCTAATATTTTAAGATCATTTTAAGATCAGTTTTTTGCTTGTTTAAAAACAGCAGCTTTGAGCTGCCAATTTCAAAAATATATTCTCTTCTACTGAAACATCCAATCTAAGGACGTGCCGAAAATTTCGTCTCCCGACGGTTCATATAGACAGCGCAAACCTTTGGTCGATCGATCGTAGGCACTTGGAAAATATTGAAATTCAAATGGATTTCCGGGGTACACGTTTACCCTTCGCTACACGCGGTGAGGAGGGTAGGAAGAAGGACATTCCATGAAGAGTAAGCTTAATAGCGACTCCTCCTCCAGACAGAATTTTAAGCAACCGTTCCACTCCATTCGAATGAGATCGTCCGAGGAAATTGTTAGCTAAAATGGAACCCTTCGTGGATTCAGCTTAGAAACTAGTAGAAACTAGCCAGGAAAGGGAAGAGGGAAGAAACTTTAAATGTTCGTTGGATCGCTGCCGTCAACCTTTCCTCTTGCGATCGACGAGAGCACGGACATACAGCATAACCATTGTTCCCTATGAACAAGGGAGGAGGAAAAATTTGTAAAATCTAATCGGCGTTCTCAGCCGTATCTCGAAACATGAATAATTCAGCAGCTATTTAAAAGGGGATGGTACAACTTCCTTATTCCAAACTCCATAAAAGCGTGTATAACTGTAAAGAATTTTTATCTAACGATATAGAAGAAGCCGTACGTGAGTACGAAGAAGACTTAAGTTTCAGTTCTTTCTGGCTGAACTTCGCCTTGGGGGGGATACTTTCTTCTCGACACCTGGTTGCATAATGTAATTTCTAATCGATCGAAACAAGGGAGAATATGAAATTCTGATTGGAAATGGAAATATATATTTTTCGCTATACACACTGATATTACCTAAAAGCTTTATATTCTCTGCAAAAAGGTGTTAATCTATTAAGATTATGAAACTTTACTCAAGAAGATATTTATTAAGAAATCACAACTTTCATAATGTTGATATAATTTCATTTCCACACATAGCTTGTGTTATACATTGGCGTCATTTTGCGTGATGAATGTAATGTTGTCAAATGAAAATGCATGTGCAACTTGGGAATGATTCCTAGTCAATTCTTAATTTCTCCTAGGGGCACAAAAATCAAAAAGGGTATATATGTGTATATGTATATATGATATATAACCAGTAATAGGTCTAATATAAGGCGTTGTACTTCAATGAATTTTTGGATAATTTTCACGCTTTAAGGTGAAAACAATTTTAATCTACGTCTTGATGTGTGGCGTGCGTCGTGACATCTGCCCGGCAGAAGGTCCTAAACCTTCGGCAGGTATGTCCAAAAATATGACTTGACAACCGTTAATGCGCCGAACCTTTTTTTACGAGGTACAGGCAGTTACGATGTTCGCCCACGTGCGTTCGATTAACGGGCGTCACTCCCCCATCTAACCGCCTTCCTCGGGCCTTGTGCAAGGGTTTTCTTTGTTTTCCCTCACTACGGCCCCGGGACAAGCGTGCTCTCCCGCGAATATCTTTTTCGGCAAAAAGGCACTCTCGCCTGGACCTTCGACCTTTATATATATATATATATTATACATACATACATATTATATATATTATGTACAATACATATAGTAAGTATTATATTAACTGTTCATTGAAATTGAAAGGCATTTCTTAAAACATTCAGTCAAGATGTCCACATTACCAAACAGACTTGAAATAAAAAAAAAAAAAAACGATTGTTCATCGTTTCACCGAGATTGACGAGGTACATCAACTAGCTAAAGTACCCTGATTCACTGTTGGTTTATCAGCTGAACCTTCGTGCGCCTATGCTTCCCTACACTCGATTATCGTAAATCGTTACAATATGTCAGTCACGTTGCGACAGCACGGGGGACAATAATTCTCGGGTGACAATCTAATACCGGATAGCGAACCCATACGGATGTAATTTAATGCCGAAACGAGTCGACCATACGTCATACTACTGATTGTGAAGGAGTGCTTTGACCAAGATAACGCCGGCATGACTGAGAGTTTCGGAGGACTGCAGTCCGTTTAGTAGGCTACCAACGGAATAAATATATCAAACAAACAAGTAGTTACTGCAACTGGTTGTTTTAGTACTTTTATTTGTTCATTTAAAAACTGTTTATTGTACATTTTAGTACACTTATTATTAAATTAGTATTTTAGTTAGATTTTTTTAGTATGAGCCTGAGTTACAGTTGCTATGATTATTATTTACATTTACAATATTTATATTACAATGTAATTACATCTAGGGAAGAAAGATAGAGAGAGAGAGAGAGAGAGAGAGAGAGAGAGAGAGAGAGAGATA
>SHCU01001027.1:15228-31356 GCA_004307685.1 Ceratina australensis | reverse complement strand
AATGGCAGGATGCTGATTTTTACGAACGCACTTCCGCCGCGCGAGGAATTCTTTAAAATCCCATGGTCAAAGTCACGCTACAGGAACGCGTATCCACTTATCTTAATTCACTACGTTTGAATAAATGAATATTGATCGGGCTCCGAATGATTCCCTCGCTGCCTTTAATTTCTTTCACACCTGTTTTACATACCCATCCGTGTACGTACAACTCGACGATGATCTACATGTTTTCGAACTCTGTCGCCAGGAAACGAGTTAAGTACTCGCCGAGATTAAAGGATGCCTATCGGGTGACGAATTTAAAAAATTGCCCACTAACTATAAATTCAAGGTACCAGAAGAAATGCTAAACGGATACGTCATTTCGTACTTCCGCGAGTCGATAAACCAGGACGGGTGCATCGAGCATGGAAACGCATGAAAACACGCATGGGTCTTTATCGTGTAACGAAGGCCGGGCGGTTTTAAATACGCTAGGGTAGAGAATGAGATGGTCCGCGAGATAACAAAGTGACAAGGATGAAACGGCCGGTTAAAAACTCGCCGGCCGTAATAAGCCCGAGTGTAACGCGATTTATAAATTGCGCGGATGCACCTGGCGCGACCTTCGCTCCCTCGATCCCCGAACGCCGGTCGGCTTTATCGCCCCGCCGGCTAGCGGGTCCTCGCGAATTGAAAAATAAACATCAACCCGAGGCGACGCGAGCTGCGCGCGGCTCGTAAACTACTTACCAACTTGTTCGCCCATTCCACGTGGCTTTAATGTTGCCCGCAATCGTCCGCCCGACCGTTTTCCCCATCGCGGCTAGCTGCCCGAGCGACAACGCAGCATTCTCGTGATTCGTATCTCGATGCACTTAACAGATAACAGGTAACTCTTATTGAAAGCGGTTCACTGTTTTCTGGTGTCCCTCTCGTCCGACCAACCCGTACAACTTGATTTGTTATGCCACAGGAGATAGTTGATCTCTTAACCGTTTGAGTCCCGGAGGTTTTTTCAAAACGCTTCGAAGATTCTACGTTTTTTTTTGAATAGTCTATTATTTATTTTATTTCCGTTAATTGCATGACATATTCTATATATAAAAAATGAAATTATAGATGCGTGTACAGTTAATCTATGCGAGAAGACTAATATGGTATGTAATTCATCAAAATCTAAACATTATTCTCAAATGCTAGGGGGTGATTTTAATGGAACATAAACAGCGCGACAGCGCTTTATAATGGAGTTTAAATATTATAGAAAAATCGACGATCTTTTTATTCTCAATTATTTGTTTAAGAAATCTCCGAATAAATTTTCGACCGAGTTGACGTTTGATTAAATTGTTGTAGGTACTGCTGCAGGCGGCACTGGTGTGGGACGAGGTACACGGTGCTCCAGCGAAGAGGAACGACATACTCGCGGGCACGGAATTTCTGTCGGTGTTCATAAACGGCGCAATGGCCACGCCGCCTCAACGGAGGAAAGGATTCAGACGGGGAGGGAACGGTGCAGCGATCGCCGACAGTGCCACGGCTGAGTCGCATCAGCACGAGGCGTCGATATACCGGATATCGCGGAATCCGGGTAACAGGCAGGTGATCCCGAGAGCGCGGAACACCGGTGGCCGTCCCGAGCAAGAGGTCGTCCGATTCTATCCTATAAGCCATAAAACGCTCGAGAACAGGCAACAGAATCTCGCGTCTCTGATCGATGAACTGAGCTCGAGCAGCGGCACGTCCTCGACGCGGTTAGCTGCTCAGAGTTCGAACGCGACGACCGCGTCGACGGCTAGAGACAAGTTATCGCTACCAGCGAGGAGCAACGCTACTTCGAGCTCGGCCAACAAAGGAGTCAGTCGACAGAAAGTTATAGGCGTCAGCGTGACGTCCACCGTCGAGGCTACGCCGTACAAGGTCAGAGTGGAGCATTACGATAACGCGGATTCCACTCGACAACCGAGTCCCATTGGAATTTCGTCTAAGGATGTCACGAGAGAGCTGAGGAATGCCACGACGAGAGCGCCCACGACGAAGATCTCGAATACGACGAGAACGACGCCAACGACGACCACTCCTAAACCATCGACCGTGTCGTCGCCGTCCAGCTTCGTCACGGAGGAGCTCAGTAATATTGTATCCGAATCGAACAGGAGCGAGTTCTCCGTTGAAGAGGGTTCGCCGAGCACCAGTTGGCGCGATCAGAGCTCGATCACGCCGGGCCCGGTCACCCAGCACACTACCGCCTTTGTCGAGCGTCAAAAGGAGACTAATAGCAGCAACGTACCAGAGGATATGATCACTCTGCCAACCGAGGAGAATTACGAGCTGCCGGAGGAGAACTCGGAACCGAAGGAGTTCAGCGAGGAGCCGGTCGAGATGCACTCGGAGCGGTTCCAGACCCAAGGCCGAAAGGCAGGCAGACACTACGATACTTCTAACTACAATCGTCCCGGAGCGAAGGTGTATAGCCAGCCGAGGAATTACAAGTCGTCTAGACCGTACAGCGAGCCGGCGAAATTGTACAGCGAGCCTGCTAAAGTCTACAGCGAACCGGAAAAAGTCTACGGAGAACCGGCGAAGATGTATAGCGAGCCGGCGAAGGTCTATAGCGAACCGGCGAAGGTGTACAGCGAGCCGGCTAAGGTGTACAGCGAGCCTGCCAAGGTTTACGGCGAACCTGAAAGAGTTTACTCCGAGCCGTCGAAAGTCTATTCGGAACCAGCCAAGGTTTACTCGGAACCTGCGAAGGTTTACTCGCAACCCTCGAAGGTCTACAGTGAACCGAGTAAACTGTACGACTCCGAGGGGCAACCGTTGAACCAGGGATCGCGTGGCGGTGAGCCTGACGAGCAGAACTACGAGGTCGACGAGTCGGTCAGCGTGAGCAGCAACGGGAACGTCCACGGACCTCAGATAATGCTCACCGAGCCCTCGAACGCCTCGGAGGTGGAGGATGGGCACAAGGTGGGCTACGTGGTCGAGGGTAGGAACTATAGGAAGTACAGGGTTGAGGAGAGAACCCCGGACGGGTTCATCGTCGGTGAATACGGAGTGGTTAGTCACGACGACGGCTCTTTGAGAGGAGTCCGGTACACCGCGGACGGTACCATCAATCCTCGACTAATCTACGACGCGCTGATGAAGTTCCTTGCTCTTTGAAGAAGAAATAGTAACCGAGGCGGGTCGACGGGTTGCGTGGCTTTATTTTCTGGCGTCCCTCTGATCCACTTCGACCTGAACCTGTTAACCCTGATTTCCTCTGTCCTTCAATTTGTTTGACAAGTTGGATACAACATTTGGAAATGAAATTATTTTCTTTGAAATTCTGTCGGATCGACAGTGGATCGTCTATTTTCGCCTCTAAGGGATGAAACGAAACGACTGATATTCTCAACTGCCTCAGAAAGTAATTTTAAGCAGCGAGTTTTTAATTTGTAAGGACTGACATAAGATTCTTTACTGTTTCTCAAAACATCGTCATTGAGTTATAATCTGCTTCGATCTGTTCCTTTTGGAATTGAAGTCGTGTCATCTTTTATCGCAACATCTTCTTCTGTCAACATAACGTATGTATGTCGAGCATGCAAGATATCAAGAAGTAATTAATGACAACTATTTTACATGAATATCAAAAGAAACGAGAAACACTTTATCAGTCTTCTACCATTGAAAGCGACGCGACGATGTCGACGGAACCGAAAATGACTGATTCTTTCGCTCTTGCCAACGCAACTGCCTCAACGATTAATTATAAGTCCAACCTTGTCTAGGATCTCTCGTTGACGACGAAGAAACAGGTAAAAATGTTTGCTGGACGATTCGATCGGAAGGAACGCGGTGGAATTCGACGCCCGTCGATTGCGAAACCGGCCGCAGACAAATGAAAGCGATTCCTTTCGGTGGCGAAAGTACGAACTTTTGTGCGCGCATTACTCAGAGATGGCCTTTGACGACGATCGTGCCACGACCGAGGGACATTTCTTTTCCCTTCGTTCGTCTAGCGATTACGTTGCGAGTAACAAGAGATCCTCTGATCGTGGCGCCAACCGTGTAGTTGCGTAATTTTTCTTGTGATCGCGTTCAATCGTGTCTTCACCCTCGCCGGGATTTCGACGAACGTAGGATGGTTCAGAGAGTAGCGATTCTACTGGTCTGCATCACGATATACTGCGATATACTGGTTACACTTAGGAATTTTTTACGCTTCGTCTTATTCTCTTTTTTTTATTATTTAATTATTTCCTTTATCTCTAGCGTATCGTATCTGTTTATCGACAACGTATACTCGTGTTTATGTAGTAAGCATGCAAGTCTCGTTTATCTCTAAGAAGAAATCAATTATTATAAAATTCAATTTAGTCGCGGACAATTGAGGAACGTAACAGGAGCATGAAACTGTCCGGAGTCGTGTCTAACGGGACGTAAGGAAGATGTAGAGTAAGCGGTACATTGAAAAAACGAATCGACTGAACGTGTTACTTGTCGCGTGCTTTCGTCACGGTGATGCTTCTGCGATGAAAATGCGTGTCGAGATGAGCCGCAGCTGCTAGGGCCTCGATTTTAGATCGCACTTTATCAATTTAATTTATCGGTATGCTCGAAGGCTCCGCCGCTGCGGCGAAACCCGCTGACTTGTCACGGCAGCGTCACTGTGCACCTCTTATGATTTAAGCGTTTCCACTAGCGTTGTAGTATCTTAACCCTTCAATGTGCCTCAATGAATAAAATATTCTTGTTTTCCTCTGCTGTTTGTTAAAAAATATTAAAATTGTGTTACTTATTTATATTTCATTTAACATTCTAAAATTGCAAGATTGGACGAACTCGCTCATTTTTATTTCAAGTAAGAATTTGGATTCGACGAACTTAGCGCATTCAAGGGTTGAAGTGTTCGTTAAGGAAGTATTCGAAACGACCGCGAGAACTTTAGAACGTAAGCCGGATTTTTAGGATTAATTGACTAGCATATTCTTCCTCATTACCTCAACAATCTTTGAGATAGTTCCTCCTGCCATTTAAAGTAACGTGTCACTCGCTCGTAATTCGCTGTTCACTTAAATTATGAACATGATCTCGATCGTTCCCCCAACGTACACCGGCCGCTCGAAACTTTTCCAAAAGAAAAAAATATGTAAAACGGAGAACGAGCTCGGGCCAGGCTGTACCGTTTGATCGATGAAACTCGTTCGCTCGAATGTTGCTCATTCTTTTAGGCTAATTTTATTCGTGTAAGAGACTCTTTAGTATTCCGATATGTTACACGTGATACCTACCGATTCTTCGATTTAAGAACTCTATCTTAAACGTACGACGTAGCCTAACGATTATGTTAATAATTATTGCACGCTGTGCGACCATTGTCACTTCTCGAACTACAGCTCTGTAATAAATTCCATTGTCATATTATAATGCTGTTTTCGTTACGAACGTTACACGATGAAAAACGAATAATTTTCCCCCCGACAATACTACTAACGTACTCGCCGGTTCTATAAAATTTTGTACAACATCCTGGACCGTACACGAGCCTGCAATTTACTGTCGCCAATATGTCCCTTAATCCACGGTAATCTACGATGATTTTCACACCATATTTTTGATCGATGCCCACACGGACACCGCGTCCCTCTTTCCCTATAATCTCGTAACAATTTTTCAGGCAATACCTCGCATCCTCCGAGAGCGTTCCCTGAAATGTCGAAGATACCGAGCGCACTCGATGGTTTACGGTGCCGAGGAACGATTTATGCGCTCATTATCGTCACGCAGCCAAGCCGATAATAAACAGGTCGAAGCGACTCGATATTGAGCGATCAATTCACAATCCGCAAGAATATGGGACGAGACATCAACGAAACTTGACCGCGCGTCGATAATTTCCGTTCATAAGCTTTAATTCGTAGCTCTGATCGAGTACCAAGACCGCAATTTTATGGAAAATTTCGTTTAAAGCCTCGCGAAATCCGGTTAGATATTAACGACAAAGAAATATTCGATCTCTGTCATTAAACGAGATTAAATTCACGCATCAGACCCAGAGTGTGGTATATTATTTTCGAAGAGGTTTTAATGAAAGCAATTTTTACTTTCCATCTACTGTATACGAAATTCAATTACTTTTAAAAAAGAAAAGAAGGTTTTTTCCATCGTGAAAAATCAGTAGAAAAGTAAAGCATGTCAATTGTACTTAAAAATGATGGGCACGTAGCATGGCTGGAAATTGAATTAAATCCTACGCGTAAAGATGAATAATTCATAATTATTATTCGTAGTAAATCGTCTTGAATAAACGGGCTGCCATTAGACCAACAGCGCAACTCTTCTCTTCATGATTTAACCGTGATATTAATTGCGTTTCGCGGTTCAGTTGTAAATCACGCGGATCGATACACTGTTATCATCGGTGCCCGCCGGGTGACAGCCGCGATCGATACGAATTCAATAATTGCACCCGGGGATGCCTACGTCTTTGTCGCGTTGAAAAACGTTAATAAATAAACCGGCAACTCGAAACCAACAATCAAGGTTGCTAATTATAGATGAAAATTGTTCTTAATTCGCGTCGATAAATCAACAACGAAGATACTTATCCGATTATCGTGAGATTTATCGGTTTCTCGTCTTTAAAAACGTGAACAAATTTCTCGAGACAATGTTACAACTGTTCAACAAATTCATCGACAAATAGAATCCTCAAAAAATTCTCCGGAATTTTTTATGCAATTTGATATCGATCATATTTTTTTTATATAAAAACTATCGTCTTATACCTTTGAGAACCACCGGTCCATCAGGAGTTCACAAAAAATCAATATCCTCTTTTGTTGATCGGTCGAGATTCTGTCCGTCCGTTCGTTCCACCTGGCCGTGCATTCACGCTAGACCCGTGGCCATATTCGTCGGATACCTGGACGAATATGCGACGCTCTTTTTCCTGTTGCTCGTACTAATCGACAATGTGGAGAACCGGTAGCTCCTGAGACGCTCGGAACGATACGTATTTCACGCTTGTCCGAATCACCTTATCTACTCCTTTTTATCCTCGTTCGAGGTTCTCCCTAAAGGTGCGTTTCAACCAACACGAACGGGAATATTAAATTCTCGATCTTATTACAACTAATAAAATAAAATACACTATTCTATTTTACGTTTCGTACGTATTAGGAAACGAGTTCAATTTCCCAGCGCGACATTCTCGTAAGTACACTTTATTATATTAAATTCAGTGTCGATATTTTTCAACTTTGATTATATAATTATGGAGAGAGTAAGAATTAATTATGCGGAGAGCTAGCGAAGGAAACGATGTTCGCATTTAAATCTGGGGATTGAATCGGTCGATCGGAATACGGCTTAAGGCGGTCGGGAACACATCGGGCTCGTTAAATTTGGCCGTGGGCGATAGAAAACGGAACTCCTCTCGCGGACGGGCTCAGATTAAAATATTCACGCGGTTAGATCGATAACTTCCCCTGGAGGGCCGCTTCATTATCCTGGCGCCAGACAGGACACTCTAGGGTCCGGCTCCCGCGTGAGTGTGCGTGGACGCGTTTCAACCACGGGGACAGTGAACGTCCTTGGTGTCTTTCTGTGGTCTTTCCTCCTTCGGATACGCCACCTCGACATGACATCAAACATGTACCTGCGAGAAGCCGATGGGAACGGAGGATCAATCTATACGATGAATCTCCTTAAATGGCAAATTTCGTTTTTACTGAATATTAAATGTGTCATTTATATATTATAATTAATCTATTACTCTTATTGTCATTCCTACGATATTAAACAGTTGATAAATAAATCATTTCTTTTTACAATCTTTAATACATAAATTATGAATTTTACGTTCTTCACCTTTTTTGTTTAAAAAAAAAAAGGTATTCGAATGGTTTCGTGGCATTACTTTTTGTACACCTCCTAGCGCATCTGCAACCAACCTTGCTTGGCTGCAAGAGACGGTGCAGACTTCTGGTAAAACAGGAAATGATGTTACCATGACGCGGTCGAGTTTCGGCGTAGGATCAAAAGCTTTCGCGGAGAAGCTGCGATCGTCGGTGAATAAACATCGGCACGCGACCTCCCGGAACCACTCGACGTTATCCACGCTGGACAAAGAGGAATCGGGATAACGCGAAGAAAGATGAGCAAACAGCGCGACTCGGGGCACGTTGTACAAATAATTGAAACACTAATCCCCTTTCCCGAAGTAGCGACGGCCGCCTTAATCACGACGTTTAGGCGTGCGTGTTCGAGAGGGTGTCACCCCGGAACGATGTGCGGCCGCAAAAGCGGAAAGCAAACGCGACACGTGACTTCGCATGCGAACCGAACGCTCTTTACCTTTCCACCCCGTTTGCGACGAGATGGGGTGAACATATGGTGAACATCGTTTTTCGTTGATTGAAAACAGTGAATGGTAACAAGGAGTATCGTTTTAACAAATTACATAAATTTAATAAACGAATTATTGCGTGAAATCATTCTCACTGTCATATATTTTAAAACAACAATTGCTGGAACACGCAAACGCGTTTTATCTCGGTGTCCTCAGCTTCGATCTGTTAGAACCTGAATCTAAGAGATAAGCATACAAAAAGTAAATATAAATGAAGCATCGTTTCCTCAAACCGAGTCCTTCCCGTCTTCGACGCATCACGAAAGACTGACGAAACAAGAGAGCGTACTGTCGTCGAAATTCAGTGACAGCCTGACGGCGTGATGTATGCCCGTGTACTTCGATCGCGATGAGACGTCTTCAAGGGTCCACGACGAGGTCGACGAAAGAATGAAGAAGGCAGAACGAGAGAGAACGGCGTACGACGTGAATGGCAGGAGAGGCATTCAGTGTTTTATCGAAAATCTATGCCGACTGAATGCCTTTGAGCGGGGCACCTTTTGTACTCGTCCGCGTCACGAGGAGTCCTTTTTCGAGAAGCGAACGCGGGGGAGGAGTGACGACATCGTGGGCCGAGAGGGAAGTTTCCATCGTGCGGCGAAAGCACAGGTGGGCCTCTTCGTACCTTCACGCACCACTAATTTCTTCCTCATTATCCATCGTAGCCGGTCACTCGAGGTTCCGAGCTTCTTGTTCCGCATTTACCTACCCATTGTTAGGCCGAAGGACTCCATGGATCGCGCGTCCCCCCTCGAATGTGATCTCGGCTTCCTCCGTCTTTAACTACTCGGTACCCTGTGTTGATATTCTCTTCCCTACGAAATGAATAAAGTCGTCGCACGGTTGTAAACATACCATATAGATGATCCCCTTAGGGGAACAATTATCTCGTTCGAGCAAAATGAGCTAATTTCTAATTACCACAATCGCTAATACATACCTAAAAATATTTGTCAATTCATTACAGAATAAACTTGACTAGAATCTTTGAACTGATTTCATTCATTTCTAGCCTTTAATTTGTATCTTCATACTTGTATATTCATTATGTAGCATTTCATACTCAAACTTGCCACTAGCTTTTTACTTTTTAATGAAAAAGTCAGTTTTTTGGAGATATTGTTATACTTAGATTACTCAATGATTCTCTGAAATATCTTAAACTAAATTCTAAGTAATTCTATACTTGGACATTTGGTGAAGGAAAATATAAATGCCATGATTTGTTCATTCATTCATTCATTCATTTATTACAAAAAATAATATAATATAATTACCGAGGAGATTTTATTATACATTAAAAAATCGTAATTAATTTATATTTTCTGTACATTCCATGTTTCAATGAATGCATGAAATCCAGATCAGCTGGACAGATCCCACAGGCTCTTAAACATAAAATATAATTTTGTTAATAAAATGCGATTCCAATTAAGAAACAGCGAGGTCATGCCCATACAATAAAATTATAATTGGTTGACGAGAAAAATTCCATTTTAATTAGACACTTGCGAATGAATTACGAGTCCGGTTCGCCGGTTAATTAAATATTCCACCGCCCGAGGAGCGGATGTCCTCATACTTTACCGGCACGGTACGTCATCGCCGGTGATAATGGAAAATAATTTTTCATTCGCACTCAGGAAAAGTGGATCGTGTTAAGTGATTTGTCCTTGCCATCTCGCGGGGGCTAGCATTATCCTGTTCGCGGTGAATCTCGAACGCCCTGATTCTCGGGGTGAGCGGCTTCTAGCTCTGTCGTGGCGAAATATTAGTGTCAAACCAGGCGTTATCCATCCATCCTGAGACGAATCAATCATACGCTATTCTTAAGGTTTTGTAGGAATAATAATTATTACTCACGTAGAATTTAATTATTTCTTTTAAATTCATGGAAACATTAAGTAATTCATTTTATGTGTTTTGTTTAAAAATTATTGATAATACAATAGAGGTTTCGGAACAATGAAATTCCACACGCAGTAATCATCTCGATGCCGTTTAGCTTTTTGTAAAGGCACAAAGGGCGATGAAGCTTCGACGTTTCATGTTTCTCGGCAACTTTCCCACAAGCAGTTTGACGGGCAAAGACATGCGGGCCGATCTTCGCGAAAGGTACCTTTTTTGTCTTTCGAGGGCTTTCCTACCAACATGCGCGTAGATATTCACGCACGGGACGGAGCACACGTCGTCCCGGGGCACAATCGTTATTATTCGTTAGCACTTGCTCGCACCCCGGGATTTTGCCCCCCTTCGCTTCGAGACAAATATTTATGTCGCGGACACCCGCTGCGCCATTGTGAGATCCCGTGGTAACTCTTGCTCCTATTAAGAAGGTGTCGAGCACTTTCTTCGCTGTTACCCCTGTGATCTCACCCAGCGAGATTCGGTGCGCTGGGTGCTTGAGTTTCTAGTGGCTTTCGAGTTCAGGGAAATGTACCAACGAAACGGGGAATTTAAGCGAAACCGTTTCTGCTCGAGATTCGCGTGTATGTTTGGGGTTCGCGTTGAACCTCAAGTTTGAAACATATTTTTAGATGACGTAATTCAATAAGAGGGAACGCAACAGCTTGTGTTCGAACGAAATGAATGTATTGAAAATTTTGTGAAAATAAAGAAAAAAGAACACTTCAACACGAATTTATGAAATAATAAAGTATAAATGGAAACGCTTGTCAGCTACGATGTGTTCAATCAAACCGATTGACTAATGATGTATCCATCTGACGATTCGAACGTGACAGTAACAAGCTTATGATAGGTTCCCATGGGTTGAATTTGTGCCACGTGTTTACCATGGATATCCTCATATTTGTCCATTTCCCTCGCATAAATTTAATATACCTTGTCGTTCGTACGGCTTAAAATACAAAAAGGCAGTAGTCAAATGAAACTTATCTTTATTTCAAATATTTCACTAAATACATCAAGTGAAAATGATTATTTGCACAATACGCGAGGAGAGATAAACATCAATTTATTTCCTGGCACTTCATTTTAGTTTAACGTTTTCCAATATCAATTTCTACAATCGAAAACATATTTTATCACCCGGTTGACCTAAGGGAGATCAAGCATCGGTGAAAATCCGTGTTCATGGACGACGTATCACGGAATGGAAATAGGAAAAAACTCCATTTCCAGCGTTGGAGGGGGACGGGCATAAATCGTGGCCGTGATAATGGAATTCTCAACGGGGGTCGCATTGACACGGCTGCGAAGTGTCATAGCGTGGGGGTAAATAGATCGACGCCGTGACGATGCCAACGGGGGTGTATTAAGAGGGTGGTAACCTCCTGCTTACGTCCGTGCTGGATGTATCGCGAATCGATTTCAACACTGTGATACCGTGAAATTTAATAAAAAATAAAGTTTCAACTAAAAAAAATTCATGAAATCCGGAAGGTTCAATAATCAAGTGGAACAACGTGCATTATTAATTATTACAGTTTCACTATTTCCATTTTGCGAATATAGATGATCATAATATAGAATATAGAATACAGATAATCATAATTCAAGAATTAATAAAAAATACTAAAACGATTAGTTTATTAAATAGAATTATTTTTACTTTTTATTTAAATATCAATCCGATCGCGGAAACTGCATTCCGTAAATCCATTGAATTCGATAGAAGACGTATCTTACTACAACCGAGTGATTAGATTAGCTGACAAGGAACGGTCTCCGTGTGAACTCTCCCATAGAGGAAACACGTGCTCCATTTTCCCTCCTTCTCCTCGTGGACGCTCGCGGCTCTTTTTCTCCTCTCTATCCACCGAGCCGGGTCAGACGTCGCGTTGTTCGCATGAATCACATCCCTACCTTTCCTGCTCCTGCGCTCGAATCTCGCCACCCTCGCCCCGGATCTCCGTTCATCCCTGGACGTTCATCGGATCCTCGGAGAACCATCCCCGTGATAATAAGTGGTAAACGCGGTACCGTATGACAAATTACTGATTCCATTAATGCGATTACCCTTCGATCGTGTATCATTTCCCTGCCGGATTAATGGTCACCATATTTTCAAGGTAACGTAACACCGTGGATTTGGAAAAGGAAATTAGACGAAAAACAAAATCGTCGAAATTTTGATTAAGTTTTATACAAGCTTATTTAGCTTCTATTAAACGCTAAATTTCATATAATTATTAAACATTATTAATACATTATATTTAATATAACATTTTTGAATAAATTTTATATTAATTGTCTCATATGTAAAGTAATTTTGTTGTACGTGACAAGTCGACCTGCGTCAATGGCCGCTTCGTATAGAGACAGTGAAGGGTTACAATACCCAGGTTTGACGTTATTTAGTGAGCACGCGATAATCCTTTACAGTTTTTTTATTCCTTTTATGGATCGTCAGGTAGCAATAATCCTGCGTAGGAGATAGCGGCCTGTTCGTACCTGAAGCTTCTTTCTTTGCTTTCGTTTACTGCTTTAAGCCGTGGAATCTCTTGTCCAATCGCGCGAACGAGAGAATTCGAGAAATATGTATCCTAAGCTTCCTTGTTTACAGGCACACCTGAACGCGGAGGCAAATACGCAAATCAAACTGTGCCCTTTTGCCTGATGTTGCGGCAAAAAATTATTTCTTCTCGCGCTTTCCCGGCAAACCGCAGGGTTTACTACGGAACATACCCTATTATCCACGTTAATCCCTTCGGGTAATACTGAAACTGTGGATCGTTTAGCTTAAACAAAACGGAAGTAGCATTATAAATACCCACTGTGCTCTTTTACTCATTGTTCAAGACACAGTTTCGCATTATGACGTCAGTGGTAACAATGGAATGTTACAAACCGTTCAGTAAATTTCACTTGCAAACTGTTGTCGCTCGGACTTAAAAACTTAACTACAGTTTCACGTGAGTAGAAGGGACAACCTGAAGAAAACCTCGGGTGACCACCTAGGATTTGGGAAAACCGAATTCCACCTGGTCAATACTGGCTGCGATTTTAAAGAGAAAAAGTGTCCTTAGGGTAAAGGGTTACTGAAATCATGCGCAAGGAGTCCCCGTCGTAAAACCACAAGAGTAGCTGCGAATTTCTGGCAATTAAGAAGCTTACCGATGACGTGGACCGAAAGTCGGGACAAAAAATAAAAATTATTGCATAGAGATATTAGCTGAAGGATTGTAGTCTGTGTATTTAAGTCCATTGTAAAAAGTCACGATTAATTCATCTATGTAAAGCAAAATAAAACCACAAGCTTAAAACATTTAAACCTTTGCACTCGAGAGGTGACTCTCAGTCACCATCTGTTTTATAAAATAATTGTTATACAGGTAAATAATTACGGTTTCAATATATTATTGACTGAATTAAATTTAATTATTATAAAGTTCATATATACATTAATTTAAGAAATTGCAGAAAGAAAAGATTACTAATAATTTTTGACACGTTAATTTGCATGTAAGAAATTCACGAAATATTTCGAATGCAAAGGGTTAAGAGGAAGAAAGCAATTTTTTAAACGATGATTCCAGTACGTTGGACACGGCAACGGTGAAAATGATCGCATCTACCTGCAACGCGGCGATTGCCTACGGCTTAAAAAAATCTTACGCCGCTTCCGGAAGCGCTTTGTTTGACGCGGGCGAGGAGAGTATTGAGTGACGCGTATATTCTAAACCAAAGAAGCACTTCGTCAAAAGGCGAATCGGCCGGCGAGGGCGAGGACGCGCATGAAAAGGAGGGAAAGGCGAACGGCGTTGCACGGCGTGGCGCGGTACCGAAATTCGAGATCTCGAGGAGGCGAAACGAGACCGGAGTGCGGGCCCTCCCTTAACAAAATAGACCGGAGCGAATAATAACGAGGGCAGGGGGTGGGAAAGGGAAAAGTTGAATTCTATTACGCGACGAGAAAGGAACTTACGTGCGCTTATGCTCTTTAACAGTTTTATTTAGGTAACCCGATACCGAGTGAAGCGCCGACTCGCCTGTATCACGGAATTTCTAATATCTTACGTTTTAAAACGCATTTCTCTGATCTATTCAGTTATGAATATGAAATTTTATGCGTATATCTATACCGGAAATTCTATGGACAAAGCGACTGCTCTAATTAATTCATCAGTCATTAAGGATTTTGATGATGCTCATTAAAATTGTCTTTGGTAATAAATAATTTTGTACGATCACAAAATTCTTTAAATAAAAAATACGTCGTCAATCACCTTTAAAAATTAGCTTTATCTGTGCAATGGAAAAGTTTTGAGAACTATCAACGGAAGATTCTTTGATAGCGAAGTAACTGCCTCGGTACTTATCATTTTTCCTCCATGGGTTTGATGCGTTCAGCATGGCGGATCGAATATTTCGGAACGAACCACTCCCACTTTTTCCATCAAAGGGCAAAACGGAGACGTCTCGTTGTCTCCCTTAGGAGAAAGATCCCCCTATACGTGTTCTTGGCTCCAAATCCAGCGAGCTCGGCTTGGCTCTACCCGCACCACGCTGACGCTGACTGTGAACAGACTTTTTCAATGGCCGCCCTGAAAAAGCACAACAGCCCGACCAGTGACGTAACTCGAGCCCGCTGTCAGCGGAGCTGACAGTGCTCGATGCTCGATTCTTTGTCAGCCTATTCGTTGGCCTCACCTACTTGCGCCGAGACCTTCCTTTCTCCTCAGCTTCTCCGACGTCCTCCCCATTAGCTTCTCACCGTCTGGCTTGTCCGTTCATCCCATTTCTTTTTAACCGATCTACCCTCTTCGTTCCAAAATTGAAAACATAATATGAAAAATATAAACTGTCTGAAGCCATGTAATCGTATTTGAAAAACTTTGATCAATTAATAAAATCCATTTTTTTTCAGAATTCGTCAAACGTAAATTTCTGACGTCTAAGATGAAAAATGACCAATTTTTTTATCATTACCAAAGAGCAAGAGAGAGAGAGAGAGAGAGAGGAATTTTTCTGACAAACGGGACGGCAGAAAGATTCCCACCGACTGTCCTCTTTCACCAGGAACAACAGGGAGCTCGTAGAGGCTTCGCAGTTATATTCGACGGATAGTTGAATGCGTAACCAGAGGCCGGATGTACCCGCCCAGGATGGATCCGCGTCTATCGCAAGGTACTCTCAAGGAGTTTCTTTCGATGCTCCCTTTTCAACCCCGTGCGCTCACAAGGTGGTGAGCGTCTCTGATTTCTGATCTGCTAGCCGGTGCAGCTACTTGTCACTCCGGTGCACGCCCATTTTCCATCGAAAAGCGAATCTCCAACCGAAGCGACGTTCGTTACGTTTTTCATTCCAGAAATCCTAACCGACCGCTCGCTGATTTTCATAACAGTGAACTTCCGGCCAACTAACGAACGTTAGCCAGGCGAAACGTGAATTTGGGACTCGTTCGCCTTCGGCTCTTTTGTCAGGAGCTGTAAGAGAAACACTGGTAACAGTCGTTATAAGAACATCAATAAAATGTATTCTCACAATGGCATCACTCGTTCTTACCGTTGCTAAACCTAGAATACAAAAAGTATTTGTCTGGGTATAAATAAATAAATAAATAAATAATTGTATGCATTTATATTTCAATTGCGTTGCTCAATTTATTTTACTATATAATTACTGATTTATTCGTTCGAGAAATTGATTATTATGCACGTAGTACGAAATCAACTTGCTTAGCTATCAGTCATCCTGTTAACAGGAATAGACGTATTTTAACACGTGATAGATCACTTCGCGTGACGCACGAGATCTCGTTATCCTGTAACCGCGAT
>SHCU01001027.1:0-13715 GCA_004307685.1 Ceratina australensis | reverse complement strand
CAGTCCCTGAAAACAGGATACTTAAAGAAAGGAAAAAAAATTTAATTCTCCGTTAAATAGTAAACGCACAAGAAATTATTTTGCACATTTTAATAATTCATCGGACTGGCCAACATTTTCTTTGCGAAAATGCGTTTGGACAGAATGTATCGCTTTGTTACTTAAGATAGTGGACAATAGCGTTTTGACAAGGGAGGTAGCGAAGATTTGAACGGACAGACGGCAGGTGAGCTCCGTAAAAGGCAGCACGGTTCCAGGGATAACGAGGAACAGAAACAGAGTCAGTCCAGAAGCACGAGCTTAACCTCCATTAACGCGGCCCGCGCAGCTCTCTGCCCTTAAGCTCGCTCCCTCCTGTCTTATTCTCAATTCGGCGATCGTACAATTTTGACGGACTCCAACGTCGCCCCATAGTCGCCGACTAGTCGACCGTATGATCGCTACCGGATTACCGCTTGCTCCAATGATCCCGACGCGAAGGCGCTTCGACCAGGAGAATGTCAACCTAATTTTGCAAGATCCTTCTTCCTTCGTCTGGAAAACGACTTACCAGGGCCCGTAGGGACCTTCACGTTCCGGCTGCTTTATTCACGTTATCATTCATCTGACAATTTTAGTAAATACAATTGTTTCGTTCATTTAACTATATTCACGGTTCCAGATGCCAATTTTTGCATAGGACACCAAACGATTTTGTTAGCATTTTGTTTAAGTAATTTATTATATTATCAGAAAGGTAGTAGGCAGCACGCTCAAACGGAAAGGGATTTGTATGATCTGCAGGCAAAGGGATGAGATCATCGGAACCTCGTTAAATGTAATACCAGTAAAACAAGGCGCAAACATTGAATAGCTACCGTTGCCGGATTAGCACCGTTCGTAGATCGGGAAGATAGCGGCGACATAAGACGTCCGCGGAGATCCCTCTACCTGGTGAGTTTTCTGGGTTTAGACTTCTAAGCGCGAGCCGGCACCCTGGCGGGATGTCCTCGCAGCGTTTCCCTACCCTGTCCTTTACCCTAGCTACCGTTTGTTCCTGGATCCTTTTTCGACGTCCGAACTGGACCAGCCGACGTACCGTTATCTACTTATATAACTCTTTGTCCGCGGATCGGTGGTCGCACGAATTAACCACGATGTTGCCGCTACGATTAGTCCGGGAGCTTGTACTAAACTAGCTTTGTACTACTTTGCGAACTGACCCTATTATCTGCGCCGTGTCTCCTGACATTTATCTGGCTCCTTAAGGAGAGTCTACGAAGGGACTGTTCCGTAAAACAGATATTGTTATTTTCGTTGCTCTTAAAATATAATATTATAATTAAATATTTTTGTTCGAGTTAATGTACACATTAACCACGATGTGAACGAATATACTTGTATCTTTCGATTGCATGAGATCGATAATATATTCAGTGTAAGCGACCACTAACTTGTCCCTCGAAACCGTAACAACCCCTGCTACGATTCACTGAACACAAGTACTCGTAAATTTCCTGTACCAGTTTCTACGTGACACGCAGTTATTTTTCGATATCATCCAAGCTTTACTTTGACTAGTTTAGGAAAGATAAAATTTGCACATAGAATTTTAGGAAAAATTGTGATACAGACAGTACACGTGAAATTAAATAGAAATACAATGTATAAGAGGTACAAGCGTATCGTGTCCCATTTTCACGGTCGTCCCGTGGTTTCTTTCAACAAGAGTCTCCTTTTTTTCGAGAACATTCTGCCCTGACAAGCCGGTAGACAATTGTATTTCGATTCCGGTCCTATTACGGGTCGTTTAGTTGCATTTGCCTTCTTGACAAAGCGACTCGAATCTTTTATAATACGTGGCTCCTTTTCCTTATTTCGCGCACCACTGCAACGGTTCGTATAGAATAGCTCATTGTGCGATCTCGGATTATCTCCTGCCTCTAACATATTGCCGGAGCCAAAAATTTCTGCCACGCTTCACTGGCCATTCCCCGAGGCTTAGAAGATAGTCAAGGATTTAAAAAAAAACGTCTTTATTTTCTCCGGTTCGAACCAGCATTTCAAATGTGACGCATGGAAATAAAGTTCGTTCACTTTCATCGATTATTTTGATTCACCCTTCGAATCGCGTATTAATTATATTTTTAAATTAATGCTACCCGGTTTTACAGCGTCACATACCTGAGCCAGATGAACGAGAAGCCCACCCCGCGATCTGATATTATCGAGGTACTCGAAACTGGCGGGCAATGTATAGGGTTGGTTCAGGTTATGAGATCCAATCTCAGATGCGATATTACATCGGTTATGATGAATTCCTCGCGTAATTCGTGTCCTGGCATGACGGGTGCACGGATGCAGGGCGCACCCCAAGCTAAAAGGTAGTACTATGTAGAGTGGAGATAATTCAAGATCGAGTCAGGGAGTCAGGAAGCGATGCAGCTGCCTCTTCATTGTCCATTATACCATGGTCATCGTAGATATCAGTTTTTATCATCATGTTTATAGATATAGCCGTTTTAAAACCATTGGCTTGCCAACTAAATCATTGAGAATTTTGCCATTTGTTTTTAAATTAAACTTAATTTTCTTTAAAATTGATATCGATATTTTTTATTGATTTGAATGACAAGTTAAGTGATCACGGATTTTATTATTTTCTCGAATGAAAAAATTCACAATAATTACTTGGAAATTAAAAAAAATATTAGAATGAATTTGACGAAATTAATTAGAACTGCAGAAACTAACGGTGCGCAAGTCGAGCATGAGATTAACTCGTTTCGAACGTTGGTGGGGATGACGATCGTCGAGAGGTCCAGTAAGGGATGAAGAAGCAAAGTGGCTTCGTTTTCATCTCGTTGCCGGGTGAATAACGTCGAATAAAAGGGGTGAGAAGGAGAGAGAGAGAGAAATCGAGTAGGGGGTAGGAGACATCTGACGTCCTCGTTCATTCGCCACCTATGTCCCGGTGGCTGCTGGCTGACGTTCATCCCTCCGGGGTGGAACCAGGATTCTTTCGAAAGGACCGCCCTTCCGCTAGGGGTAGGGATCGCACCATCCAATGAAATATCCGTCTCGTTGCCCGCTTGAAAAACGGTCAGCAGTCGGTGCTTACTAACAAGAAGTCCCAGCGGCTATGACCGTCAGTCACCTCTGCTCGCTTTCAGTGTTTACGCGATTCTTCGAGATAACGGGCTGGTTCCCTGTTTTCGGTTCCTCCGTGCACGCCGCCGATCACCAGCCGTCTGTACTCGCGTGGTCTTGTGTCCGCTGTTCCCGATTCGGATTACTTCCTTGGTTTTTAGTTCGAACTGGAAACTCATGATCTTCTGAGCAACGAAGGAGCATGCAGAACCAAGAGCCGCAGATTGGACAAGTGCCCGTAAGCCAGCCAAAAATGCCCGCCACGTCCAGTAAGTCAAATATCACATTTAACAAGAGACTATATTCGATTGAGAAAATCTGAGACAGCTGCATGTAGTTTTCAAGTGAACATTCAATTGTGTGACAGTTTGCATGATATATTTCTTACTGACTCAAAGTAACATCGCGCTAAATATGATCCGTATATGTATACATATTTCGCGTTGAACAGCCTGCTACCTGTGAAGAGTTCAATTTGAAATTGACGTTCAATGCTTGTTACATGTTCATTTGCGGCTTCACTGATCTTGAGACAGTAAATTCATTTTGGCGTCTCTTTTTTAGAATAGCAGCAAAGCCTTTCTCTATGGTGGAGAACATTATCCGCACTTGTGGTAGTAAATCCCCGCGCCTTTTAGCTTCGTAACCGTTACTATAAGTCAAAGACTAAGTACGATATTTTGCCTCCAAGATCTCGCTGTCCTTCGAATTTTTAATGATGATTATTCTTCGTAAGAAGGATTTTGAACATTTTCCTTTACGACTGCCTTAAGGTGCCGATAGTGAAGCCGAAAAGTCTGAAATTTAAGAAGATCACCTTAACAATCAAGGTTGTTCCAAGTTGCATTATTGTATACGAAGAACGTTGCATTTGAAGTCGTTCCTTCGTTTACATTGACCTTCTCGAGTAGATGGAAATGTACAATTATAAATCACAGGCTAGTCATTCTTCTGTAAGGTTTCATTGCTTTTCGGACATATTCTTCTGGTTATTATCCCCCATAAAGAAGATTAGACTCAAAAGAGATCATCGATGTTTTTACGACGGACGTCTCAGACAATAAGCTAAAACCCTCGCGTTTAAAATCAATATAACAGTTGCAATTATCCTCACGTTACTAGTTACTACCATCGTTACCCAATATTTCAAATGTAAAAATTGTCATTTTAGTATTTAAAAGAATACGCATTCGTGAATGCTGCTACACGCGTTTTGAAGTAATTAGAAAATTGTACGCTTCGAAATATCGACGTACGCAGAGAGCGAGGGGGTGATTACCCTGTATCGAGAAAGGGTGGTCATCATCGCGCGGCTAATCTCGTGTGAAACAAATAGCATATGCGGGCATTTAAACGGCGTCGTGCATTTAAATGATTCGCCCCCGGTGGCATTCGTCCATGAGAAAATTACGGCAGATGGCCGACGCGGCGAATCTCCGTGCCGTACTAACAGGTTGTCGCGGGTGGCTGATTGAGTTCACCCGTCATTTGTCCAGGAATCAATGCGTCCCGCTGCTCAACTCATTTTCAAAATCGTTTTCTACCTCCACCTGGACTGTTTACTCGCATGATTGACTTTCCTACGCACGGCCCAATTACTTTCACTACTGCTAGTATAAAGTGCAATTATAATTACTCGGATCAACTTGCGAGTTCGCCGACTCGATTCGAACAGAATTACAAAACGAACGACGAGATGGAGAAGCGGATAGAGACGAATCACGCGAATCTTTCTTCGAGGGTGAATCGCAACCCCCCGTCGCCTGCGAACAGATGACGAATGATCGCGCGTGCGTTACGTGTGTATACGCGTGTATGTAGATAAGCGTGGGTAGGACACGTCCGGTAGCCCGACACATGCCGTAAAATTCCCATGCTCCACTAACGACGCCACGTAACACCTGATAGACGTTGACACGTTCGTATAAATGATCGTGTCGCGCAAGATGTTAAGTTGATGCACTCGAAACATCGTCCATCTAAGCAACGCGTAGAATTTTTGTAGAGCATACGTTTCTATAAAACGCAACGAACGGAAATACTTTCTGTACGGTTCATTAAAATCTTAGCTTCCCTCGGTGTATGCGTTGTTACAAAAAAAGTCCCGATTAAACTGCAAACAGTGGAAACAATTTCACCGTCATAAACGGTGTGGTAAGAAACTGCTAATCCTAGAGATTCTTCAGACTTTCGGTAGAAAAAGTTGGATTATCCCCAACCTTCAAAATATTGCTTACCTTATTCAATTCCTACCCTTGCCGAGCAAAAAATGAGTCAGTGCAAGAAATGTTTTAACAATTAAGTGTTACGTTGCTTACAATATAATTATTGTTCTCGCAAAGGTAATTTATATACATTAAATAGGGAGTGAAAAGAAGCAGAGTAGAAAAGAAAGGGGTCCCCCGGGTTGAAGTAATGATAGCGTGCGGTGAAAGTTATCTAATCATTAGAGAGAACTTGCGAGACTTGAAGTTGTACACGTTGAACTTTTCGTTTGGCGACGATGCGTTGCCCGCACAATTGCTCGTCCCTTTTCACCCTTTCGACCCTCTCGCGACGAACTTTTCCCTCAATTTCAACCGTCACGAATGTCGTATCGTTGAACTCACCCGGCCGTACGTTTGCGACAATGAGAAATTCTAGAACGAGGCTCCATTTTCAAATTAAAATCAAACATATTGACCGTTCCAATGGCAACTGGTTTAAATCATATAATTTCTATTTTCTTCAATATCATTTATCTTTTTTTAACGATCACAAGTTAGCAAGGAGAGATTAGAAACAGAGTGCATTTGAAAGTGCGAAGACACGCTGAAACTCGGTGAATAATGTGAATTAAGAACCGTGGAGGAAAGTAAATTATAATTCAAGCCCTCGCACGAGAGTTCGGTCGGAGTAACAGAAACGCGAGTCGCGTGTTGTTAAGAGAGAAGCGTGCGCTTCTGCGCATTCGAGGGTGCGACGTTGATCACTGTAAAAATTTCATGAATCATTGACGAGCCGTCGACAGGAAGGAAAGCGACGGAAGGTAAAAACATAGGCCACTCGATTCCCACGATGTGACGATGAAAAATTCAATCGCGAATGACTCGGGAGCCGCGCCGCGCCGCGGCTGAATGCAAATTTGATGCAACCGGTGACCGGGATGTCGGAAGGTGCATCGCGTGTTTCCAACGACGTTAAGGGAGCGACGCGTGCTCCTTCTTCGCTTGTACACGCCTACTTTTCGTTACGTACTCGCTATTCCTGGGAATGTATTTCGAATGACAGTTTCAAACGAGAGACTATCCATGAATTTATTCCGATTGTAATTACAGAATGGGAATAAGTTTTTATCATTTTTTCTATTCGATTTTAAAAATGCAATATTTATTGCATGCGTTGGACGATGGTGTAATTACTAAAATAATATTGTAGTATACATTCCGGAATTATAGAAATTATTATAGTAACAGATTTTTTATCTGAACTGGTGCAACTCGTGTCATCAGGAATATGTATTTCAAATGACAATTTCAAACGAGAGACTATCCATGAATTTATTCCGATTGTAATTACAGAATGGGAATAAGTTTTTATAATTTCATTTATTCAATTTAAAAAATGTAATATTCGTTGCTTGCGTTGGATGATAGTATAATTACTAAAAAACTATTTTAGTATACATTCCGGAATTATAGAAATTATTACACTAATAGATTTTTTATCTGGACTAGTGCAACCCGTTTCATCGGGAACTTCATTACAAACTATTCATAATCTATTGACATTAATATACTTCCATAAAATTGATAATTATAATTTGATCTACTACCGACGGCGTTGAAAAATCGACGAGAAGCAAATCCCTCAAATGAATACGTCCCATCGATAGACTACAGGTAGATCCGCGAGTATTCACGAATAAAGGCGGGAGAACGGCTTAACCATCTCTGTTAACCCGTAATAAAATAAGATCCACGTTAGAGTAAAGATAAAGGAGTCGGGGGAAGGCCGATCGAGAGAGATCAGGCGATACGGGGCGAAGTGTCGTGTTTCTGGCTGCTCACTTAAGAGCCGGTGAATGCAGCAGCCACATCCGGTCCATTCATCCCCATTCACAAGCCCCGTACGGGGCTGAATGGCGTAGGCGGAGCCCGTGACAACGAGTCGGTACCCCCATTATAAACGCACCACACCCTTGGCTGTCTCCGTAGAAGCTGAGGGCCGTGCGATACGAGCGAACAGGTATAGAAAGGGCATAGACTCGTTCGCATCTAGGAAGTCGTTTAAACTTGGCGACAAATCGATCTATTCATTGACCGTATCCGTGTTTTCCCTGGTAAACGGGTGCCCAATCCAAAATACCGGTATTCTTCGGGTCATAAACGCGGCCTTCCTCGCCCTCGTCCAACGACAACCAAACATCGTTTCGGTTAAAATTGATGTGCGTACGGCTTAAGCTCCTTCCTGAAACGACTCTTTTCGAAACTGTTTTAGAAACTCATAAAAATTAAATACTTCACCGTTTCTTGTGTGTAACTTACACCTCATTTATGAGACGTAGTGCCGGCATTATACGTTGACGAAAGTAATGTAATTAATTTACAAGGTCAGCGTTAACAATATTTTTTATTACAGGCCGTATTTTATACGACATCCCGTGCAAGGTATGCCGAGATCACTCCTCGGGAAAGCATTACGGTATATTTGCGTGCGATGGATGCGCTGGTTTTTTCAAAAGATCGATACGAAGAAATCGCCAATACGTTTGCAAGGGGAAGTCGAAAGGTGCGTGTATGATGGACAAGACGCACCGGAACCAGTGCAGGTCCTGCCGTTTAGCCAAGTGTATACAAGTCGGTATGAACAAAGATGGTAAGTCGAGAATTATTTATTCATACTAATGATTCTATGTGACGTCCATTTCATTTTTACTACTATTATTTAACTTACATAACTGATCTACTAATATATTTAGTAGATTTTTGTCATACCTAACGAGTTAAATAATGCGTTTCCAAAATATGATTATCTGCTTCCGAGATCTTAGAGAATTTTGAGGACAAGATACACAAACATCGCGTAACGTCTATGCGCCGGAGATATAGATGCTAATTTTCGTATTTTTCCAGCTGTGCAGCACGAACGTGGACCACGGAATTCGACTCTACGAAGGCAGATGGCTTTGTACTTCAAAGAACCCGAACTGATGGCCAACATGGTGCAAGCTTCGCCAGCGGTTTTGGATCTGGCTTTACCGAAACCTCCGGCCGAATCACGGGTGTCCGTCGCAGCGCCAGTCCCCCCGCATCATCCCCTACCACACCCTATTTATTGCAACAGCATGATCATGCCTAAGGTAAGAGTGATTCTATCCTGCTACTTGTCTCGTCGCATTCGATTTATAAAATACAAGTAAATTACCAGTCGAGCAGATCGACGATTCCATTATTTGTTTATTTAAAAAATAAATATAATTTCAAAAGCAAGAAATTGAAAGATTAAAAGACTTGGAAAATATACAACCTTCTTTGTGATTCTAGTTTCCGATCACCTTGCCAGCCCTGCCGTCTTTGTCGTTGATCCCAGCGATAACGGCGGAGTCCATCTGCGAGCAAGCTGCGAGATTACTGTTTCTAAACGTGCACTGGGCCCGGGATCTCGCAGCCGGGACGTGCCTGGTTATGGAGGACCAACTGACTCTGCTGGAATGCTCCTGGAGGGAACTGTTCCTCCTCGCGGCCGCGCAAGTGCATCCGACGTTGGATCCGTCACCTCTACTTCCACCTGGACCTGAGAGTGTCGAGTTGTCAGTCCAAGTGGATCGATTTCGAGAAGCTCTTGCCGGCTTCCACGCGCTGAACCTCGATCAGCACGAGTTCGCTTGCGTTCGGGCGATTGTGCTCTTCAAGGCTGCCTTGGACTGCGAACCAGCGCCCAGCAGCAGAAGCAGCAACGGGTCCGTGTCACCCAACGTTGGAAGCAGGCTGAGGGACGTGGTCGCAGTTGCCAGGCTCAGGGATAGCGCGCAACTGGCACTCGGGCAAAAAATGAGCAATGGGGCGCTCGGTGCTTTGAGGTTCGGAAAGATATTGATGCTGCTACCGAACCTCCGTTCCGTCTCTGCTCACGCCATTGAGGAATTGTTCTTCAGGAGAACGATCGGCGTCATCCCCATCGAGAGAATCATCTGCGACATGTACAAGACTGCTTGAGAGCGGCCGAATTCTTTCGGGACTATTAATAATTGATTAAAATTTAAAGAGAGATATCGATGAACAGTGAAAATAGAGTTTGGCCAAGTGATGAGTTCAAAGTTTGTTGGTAAGTCACGAGCAATGTGAAAGGCTGATAGATAATAGAACATCGAATTTAAAGGAATGACAAGATATTTGAATTTTTAGCTGTAACAATTAAGAAAGAACTCTTTCTTAGATTCGATAACGTACAAGGTGTGATGTTCCTTCGAGAATATTGAAAAGGATTAGTTGAACTGTGAGGTAATTGAAAGAGATTTACTTCTTTGTTATCAACTGTGATGGAAATATATCAGAGAAGTTGGAAATTATGCACTTGAAATAGGAAATGATAATGCATATTATAATTATACATAGAGATAGTAGATGGAGAATAGGGGAGCTAGCAATAAACGTGTCCCCGCCATGAGAAGAGAGAGAGAAAGTGGAAGTGACTGTTGTTTCTTTTTATAATTCCGCATGCATATGTGTTTGACGATAGATTTGTAACAACTCAGGCGATCATTGAAGATAATAGACCCACGACGTTTGACCTTCTCTCTCCTTTCTAACGAAGAGACGTTCTCACCTGCATGGCTCCCATACTCTACAGGACATGCCAGAACTACCCATACATCTGGAAATGGTAGACTCCTTGGACGATTTTAATTTCACAAAATAGGTTCGACGTGTGGTTTTCGAGTTATTAACTAAAAACCCCGACCAATAAGTGGGCTCCTATAGCGGACGCTTTTATCACCAGCGCACCATACAGGCGCGACAAGCTGCTAGTCGGTAGTCGCACTCGGCCGTCCACTATAATAACCACGTCTTGGACAACATTTGGCCAAAGAAAAATATTGTTTAAAATCGTTTCAGGAACCTCCCATTTCCCAGGCGTATGGGTAGTGGGACACGTCTACTATCCCTACGATTATAATAGTTATTTTTCTATTAATGTATTATATTCGAATGACAAATGTGGATCGTACATAGTACGATAACTGCAATAATTTTTTAAGAAGTTAAGCAAATATCTTTCATTCAGATGATCAGAACATTGATTTTTAAAAAATTAGGTTTTTAAGGTAGAATTGTAAATAGTTACTTAACACTAAAAGAAAAATACTTCTCTTCTTCAATCGCGTTCGTGGCAATAATATAATTCGTTATTAAATTCACAGACAAGCTACTAAATAAGTTGCTTACATGAACAAAACTCGTATGTATGTATGTATGTACAAATGTAATATATAACATGTAGATCTGTATGATATTTAATATTAGACAGCAATTACTAGTTTAATTTTATGAATATGATATTGTCGCGCCTGTGGTGCGTTCCTCATCATGAGTAAGGTCTGTAAATAACGATCTTCATTAAGCTCTGTAAATAAACTGTTATACGTGAGGAAATCATGATCTCACAATCGTTTCCTTTTTTTCGAATCAACAAAATTCCGATTCCTCTTTAATGAATGAGTCTATTTTACCAATCCACAAAAGGAAATAGAAGGACGAAGGGAGACTTCGGGACTCTGGTTAGCCGGGCAAAAAAGGTAAAAGTTTAGCTACGGGGAACATCTAAATTTTACCTGAACTTTCCCGCTGGCACAATGAGGCAACGAGAGAGACGGACGAAGTTTCACGGGAATTTTACGGTGATTTGAGTGGTAATCGCGATACAAAGGTTGCCCGTCCTCGAAGGCTGTCAGTATATTTAGAGGCATTTCCTAACCGTGGTAGACCAACGTGTAATCACTAAGGCGGGTAAATAATCGTCTTGACCGGTGAAAAAGCATCCGACCCGACGGTTAGAAGTCGGCTGGCAAACTCCGCATCGCGTTTCTTTGTACGCGAGTATCGCGCATTCACGTACGAATAACGATTTCTGTTATTTCTAACGATGATCCTAGAACTATGATCCCAGCCTTCCGTTACGCATTATCAAACTGTTGTACACGAACGCGTGTTTTATATCCGGACATTTGTGGCGTAAATCTTATGGTAAAAATTCTTAAGTATTTTAAACAATTTGAAATGCTTTGCTACGAGACGTGAAATATAAAAATAGCAGAAAGATTCTCACGAATTCTTTTGTCGAGAAACGATGCGGGATGAAAAATACGTCGATTAGCTCCGACGGCGTTCGAGTGACTCTTCCGATTCGCATGGATGAACTCTGAAATGTTGCCACTTAACAGTCGCTAGGTTTGTTAGTTCAAAATCTGATTGTATTGATACTCGGCAGCTACTCAATTCGTTGCACAGTGAAGGTATCCAACGCGAATCGTTTTTCCATCACAATATTCTTGTACGAACTTCACGTTATCAGACGTGTGTATTTACAGTTGACTAGGAGTAATGATAATGTTCGCAGTGAAAGGAGGAGGAGGCATGAAATTGTTAAAGGAATTTGATAACCTCTAAACGTCGACTAAAGGTAATAGTACAATGCCAGGGAGGGTAGGTAGAGAAACTATTTTCACGGTTGGAAAAGCAAAAGAACGGATTAAAAGGTGAGCGGCTGTATCCCAGAGGCTCGAGAATTTCGGATTCAAACATTGTGCTGTGACAAATTACTCAGGTAAACAGTCCGCCCAGAAATATCCCGAAGCCACGATCTCGAGACGACAGTTCGTGGAACTACTTACCAACGCGAACAGATGCAGATAGGTAGCTGCGTGGCCTAGCCGAAACTAGATGCGGAAACAAAGCAACCGATATGGTTGCCGACGAAATAGAGCAAGCTTCCGACCGGACGACCCTATGAGATTCAACGGATAAGAGAAGTTACCAAACATCGTTGAAGCAAGAATAAAATATGCGAATAGTTAAATTTGTGACTGATCAGAAAATTCGATTAGGAGAAAATACACAGGATACAGAATTTTGGTAGAATGCGAGGAGGAGCTTTCGTGGCATCGAGGAACGAGGAATCAAATCGTATCCCGTCGCACGCAATTAACATCTCGACCTAATGAAACCCTCGAAGCACCGTATGTTACAATTTCCTGCTCGCTGTCTACCGCGGCCACCCCAGCGCGGCACTCCTGCGAAGAAGTGGCACTTCTGCTTCGAGCACTCGCCGCTTTTCACCAATGTAATACTGTAACGTTTCTAACCGAGCGAGTAACAATCTCCGATCGCGATCAGCCGGGGCTCTGAAGCACGGAATGGAAATCAGAGACGGGAGCCGTGGCAACAACAAGCAAATCGACGGTGTAACAATGACGAATCGGGACTGTCGCGTCGTCCGTCGTGCGGTTAAACAGAATTCCTTCGCTTAAAATAAAAGGGGGCCAGCCTGTTGGCCATTGTGTCAATCGTGTATATCGTTACAATTGCATAATTGCGCGTGGTAGCCCACAAAAGTCGACAAGTGGTTCCCACCGATGGGGCAGGCCATCAGCACCTTGCCACAGGACGACCGAATGGGGTGGCGCAGACCGCCACTACGGTCATTTCGCGAAACAATGCCCATTCCTATCTAAATTCTTCGTGGTATCGTTTCCTTGTCTTTTTGCCTTCGTTCCATTCTGTTCGTTGTTTTAATTATTCTTTTCATCGGACCTCTTAGCCTCGTACTCCCTTCATTTACTTTTGCAGTTATTAATTTTTGATTTGTATGTACTTTTCCTTTCTGCTTATTTTCACATGATCACCTACTTCATCGTGGGTCAGTAATTCTATATTGTTTATTACATTAAAATATGATAATTAATAGATTTAGGAAAAATGAATGTCATTGGACTCATAATTTGTATTCTGTTTTTGATATTTCGTGTGATTTTAGATCTGCAATTAATTTCTACAGAATCAATTAGATCTTCAAAGGAAATCAAATCAGGAGAAAATTCGAAAGTCCTGCCTTCCCCTTCAGCCTCACTCGTTCCCTTCGGCGAGTCTCTCTCCTCGCCCTTCGCTGTCGCTCGGAACAAGGTAACCGGACAAAACAGTAACAAAAAGCTGTCGAGGCACAATGCCGGCGAGGATGTAATTGCGCTCTCCGTCGTTGGATTAACAAAGGGGCACTCGACTATATGTTACAATCTCGATTTCGTCGCCTGGATTCTACCAAGCGGGGCAAGCGTCCTATCGAAGCCTCCGCGGCCGGGGATGAAAATCGGTGGTCGAGTGGCCCACTCCACGAATTCGGCCGGCATTGTGCGCTTTGTTTTGAGGCAACAAAACAGAAAATGCGCTCCATACGCGGCCAGCATTGTAGTCAATTAGCGGAGTGCCGGCTAGCTCTATTACACCCGTCCAGATTTTGGTAACTTTAATGGGAGAGACTTCATGAATCATGAAATCGCGAGTAAAAATCAGCTGGACTATCTCATTCTTTTTCTTATTGTATACTTGTAA
>SHCU01001026.1:20932-33419 GCA_004307685.1 Ceratina australensis | reverse complement strand
ATGTTCAAAGATTTCAATACATGCCTACTCGTAATGCCGGAGACCGAACGAACCTACGTGACTCGACTACCAAGGCCACGTGCCAACATCGCACACGTCTCCGACACTTAATAATTATCACGAATTTCGCACGGATAAAAGAAGGTTTTTAAGCCCGGTGATTAATGACGGAAAAGCTTGCCCGACGTTAATGGAACCGTAACGCTGGCCGGCTAGAGCGTGATAGCGAATATTTAAAGGATAAAGGGCATTATCGTTCCTCTTCGATTTCCTTCGCCGCTGGGCAAAGGAAAAATATTTCACCGCGAAGTAATTTAGTTTTCACCCTGCCCTACGTAGCGACAAAAGGGGCGAGGCGAGGGGAAAGGAAAAGAGAAAGAAAAGAGAGAGAGAGTAGTAGTAGAAGAAGAAGGTCCTTTTCCCGGCGAAAGACGCGTTTCGCGGTTCCACAGAAAAATATTAAGCCACCGTTCCTCTTTTCCCTTGACTTTGAGACGAGAGCCGGCGCGCTTACCATTCGCAGCCTATAATAAATTGTGCATGGCGGAACATTTTAACAGCCTCGTTTCTTCCTGTTTAAAGCACTGCAAAAAGGTGGAACGAAAAAATCCGGTAGGAGAGAGACGACCGACCCTTATGTGTGTGAGCGTGGTTCGCGTAGATGCAGTTTACTAGCTGGAGGAGCGAGACGGTCAGAAACAAGGTGGAAAATGAAGAGAGGGAGCTCGGTTAACTCGGTAGAGGGGGGAAGGAGGGCGAAATGTCTGGACCGGGGGAAGGCGAAACCCCCTTAACTCGAACCGTAGACGGTACTTGGGGCCGAGCGAAAAGAGAAACTCGCGGGCGGTAGAAAACGCCGAAAAGGCAACGTATGCACCGATTCGTTCCTTCCGCCGCGTACCGAAAGCTTCAGACCGTTTCTCATCCCTCGCGACCAGCCAACCAACCGCGCGCGCGTTTTCATCTTGCGCGCAAAAGCGTTTAGGTGTGCGTTACACCTACTGTATATATGTATGTATATACATATATATATATATATGTATGTATGTATGTATGTATTTGGGTACCTGCGCCCTGCAAACTCATTAGGAGCTGAAATAAATACGGATGCAGTCGTTGGGCTGCAACGGCTGCGCTCATAGAGAATCCGAAAGTTCTCTCCCCCATGTAGGGTCCGCGTTTATTATAAAGCTCTAGGGAAATTGGATTTCGATTTTTATATTATTAAAACCGTGTTAATAAATGAAAATTCGGAATCCAATGGCCGTAGAATTTATGTACAATACGTTTTCATTGAATCGGTAAATATTGAAAGTCGTGATTCTCATTGGGTAAAAGCGATACGTATTTTGAATTTTTGATCACGGGGTTGTAACGGAATACGAATAGTATAAATGACAGGCTTTTTATGTTCGCGTCTTTGGTTGAACGTTAATTCTGAAGAATATTTTTCATCTGTAAGTAAGTGGAATGTTTGATACGTTGATTGAAAAATGTATATAGAGACGTGTCTGCCGGGTGAGAGTGGGACTGATAATCTCTTGCTTTCCGTCTCGTATTTTTTCCTGCTTTGTCCGGCTCCTCTTATTTTCTTCGGACGGCTGATACACTGGCATTGTTCCGTTTTCCGTCTGTCACGAGCACCTACTCCGGCCCGGAACAAGGCAATTCCATTATGAAGGACAACCGTGTGCTCTCATAATCGAATGCGCTACGAGGTGATTATCGATCAATCGCGGGCACAATGTGTGTAAGGAACAAATCCGGCGAAATAATAAAATATATTAAATGTCAAAATGTTTGCCGGCAAATATTTGCCCGATTAAATGCGGAGATCATTCTGCCCGTTGTTTATCAAACAATACGCGTTGTTTTCAACGTCGTTGGAAAATATTATAACGTCAAATTTGCCTTCGAATTACTTATGGAAATTAATTGTACTTAGCGGATTCCTTCGATTAGAAGGAAGCAAATCGTGTACCGAGGCAGTTTTAAAAATTACTATTAGTATTACTATTTATTAAATAACACGAATTGAGTTCGACGTTATTGGGAAATATTATAACATCAAGTTATTTATAGAGATCGACACATTCGCGACCGGCAAATTTTGTTCGTTTCTAATACTGAGTACCGGCAAAAATAATGAAATTCTGAAACCGGTTGCCGCGAACTTGTATCGTCAAAACAAGGATAAAAATGCTAAAATTTGTTTTGAAATATGAATGTTCCGATTACGTGTTGTTTAAGATCAAAAGATTTTTATAATTTGTATACTTGCATTAGAAATAAAATTTCCGTCAGCGGTCGCGAATGTGTTAACTGGCTCATGAGATTTCCTCGGTTAGATAGTATTAAAAAAATTGTGTAACGATGTTACATTACGTTTACGTTTAGGTCAAGTTTCTGGCCGCGAGTCTGACTCGCGACTCGGACAAAAATCTTCATCGACTCGCTAAAATACGGGAAGGGGTTAATTCTCATAGGGAGACGGGCCTCAGTCTTCGCCGTCTTTAAAAGGTTTCCATGCCCGAAGATGATCTCTCGAATCCCATTCGGAAATCCGCGACTTAATTCCCGTCGTGCCGGCGAATATTCCGTGCCAAGTCCATCCTCGCCAGCGGAAAAGTTATTTCGGGTTATTTTCGAGACGAAACCCCCGAGTTTCATCCCCACCCAGCTATTCTTCGGCTACGGCTTTGAAAGCCGGCACATTGCAGAAAAGGTTGCGAAGTCTGAGGTGGATGACAGCCATGTTATTCTGCCGATCCTCTCTCTCTCCCACTCGCGGCCGCGTTTCCTGCAGATCTACGCTGTAGGCGCAGCTGTAGATGTTCTCAGGACGCGGAAGACGCGACACGAGGGGACAACGAAATTGAAATGGCGAAAGCGGATCACGGAATAGGTTGGCTTAATAGGGGGTGCCGTTGGAGCAGGTCGCTCGGACGAGGAGCCGAGGGGGGCTAATCCGTACGGCTACAGCACTGACGGATCGTGTACTTACTTACTTACACGCGCCTCTTCCAGCCTCACACAAAATTAATTTGAAATTTTAACATTCCCCCCCTGGTCTGATCAATATTGCCTGTGAAAACATTCGCCGTCGCGTCGCGCCCGAGAATGTCTGAGCTCCTTTTCCTCGTGTTCGACGAAGTTCTCTGTACGCTTCGTAATTAATCGATGAAAAATTGTTTGGTCATTTTTAAACCTGTCCCCGCTGCACAGTTTCCTTAGCTCTAAATCTCATGAGCAAGTTAATCTCTATAAATAATCTGATGTTATAACAGTTTTCCAATGACGTTGGAATCGATTCGTGTTTGATGAATTATACTAATGGCCATTCTTAAAACTGGCTTCGTTACACAGGTTTTTTAATATTATCTAATCGAGGAAATCTTGTAACCTCAAAAACCTGATTGCTTAGAAATTTAATATGACCGTTGTTGGGAAGTGCTTTTTATTGGCTCATTTACGTAAGAACACACCTTCTATTCTTACATCATGAAGTTTACTTCCTCAACAGCAGTACCGAATAAAATTAACCATATCACAGGTATCGCAGGTATCTACATTTCGGTTCGTATTGCGACTGTTTACAAACAGTCTGGTCTGTTCAGCGCGCGTCGAGCTACTAGCGAGCTACTGTTTGGGCTCGAGTTTCGTTGAGCTAAATGGCCACGGGAGGGTTTAAGTAATACATTATAACATGTTTTCGATTAATTTAATTCGAAATCAATACGACAGGCAGGATGGAATTCGATTTAATTTCAATGTTCGAAACTGTCGGGTAAAAGGTATAATAAAATTTCCTTTGCCGGAGAATTTCTAGCAATCATCTTTCACGAGGAATATTTTCTAGTTTTATTCGTGCCAGTAAGCAAATTCACCGTCGAAAATCCCGTTGTGAAAGCGGCGAGCGTTAAAATAACATAACAAACGGGGCCGATTTTTCTGTGCGACATAATCAGTTTGCCCGGTGCACCTGCAATCCGCCGCGTGGCAACCGGAATTCGCAGCTCTCCATCCGTGAAACTATAAAATTGGCGTCGCGCCGTTTCCACGGGTGAATAGAGCCGAGCGAATCGTCCAACAAAGATCAACGCGGCACGAAAGTTATCCCGGGTATGCCGTGAAACAATCGTGAGAGGCGATGCCTCCTTACCAACTACTATAACTTGGCCCTATCTGATCGCCCGGATCTCTCCGGCTGCATCGATAACAGTCCTTCGCTCGACGAAGATCGAATATTGTACGTCCCCGAAGTTCGAGTAATCCACGTAGATTACCATCTGACCATTCGGTTTAGAACCGCGTATATATATACGTGTATACGTGTACATAACCTGTGCACGTTGCGACGTGGACCGTGTACAGAGAAACGGAGGACAGATTCTGTAACCGTTAAACGTTATAATAAAACCCACGTCTGTCTCACGCATGGATTTCTATTCGTACGAATGAAAAGAAACTCGAGTGTCGAATGATTTCATCTTCGCCGGTATAACTAGCATACACGGTGTCCAAGAAGTTAATACCAAAATACATATGGCCAAAATGTCGCTGCTGAAATTCTTCCATGAAGAATGAAACAGATGTTTTCAAATTGCAGCTAATGCCAATATTAAATAGCATTCAAATTTAATAAATTGGATAATATGATTGTTTTAAGATATGCATGATCGTTGAAGATTTTAATAGTACCATTTATGTGACGAAGATAAGAATGAAAATATACGCAGTATTAACAGATGTTACTTAATACTTTCATACTGCCATTAAATAGCATTCAAATTTAATCAATTGGACAATACGATTGTTTTAAGATATGCATAATTGTTGAAGATTTTAATAGTACTATTTATGTGACGAAGACAAGAATGAAAATGTACACATTATTAACAGATGTTACTTAATACTTTGATACTGCCATTAAATAGCATTCAAATTTAATCAATTGGACAATACGATTGTTTTAAGATATGCATAATTGTTGAAGATTTTAATAGTACTATTTATGTGACGAAGACAAGAATGAAAATGTACACATTATTAACAGATGTTACTTAATACTTTGATACTGCCATTAAATAGCATTCAAATTTAATCAATTGGACAATACGATTGTTTTAAGATATGCATAATTGTTGAAGATTTTAATAGTACTATTTATGTGACGAAGACAAGAATGAAAATATACGCAGTATTAACAGATGTTACTTAATACTTCGATATTATTCTTAATTAATAAGAACATATGAACATTATGTCTTGTGCGATTTGCAAATGAAATACCCTCTGGATGTGATACGTTTCTTAGTACACCGTGTATAACGAAACAGAGCTTGGATGGTTAATCTCTGTCGGTGCCCTCGAAATCAGATTAAACCTGGACCGATCAACGCCTACGAGGGGCAAAACAGATCCGGGCCCATTCCTCAAGTTGTTGCCGGGAATGGGGCCCGAGATTCGTATACGTACAGTCCTACTCACAAGTCTCACGAGTCTTAGCCGAATTAAGTAATAAAAATGAAGGACTAAATTCATCGAATACTTCGAAACAACCGATATAAAACAGTTCTCTAATTTCGTTCGAGCAGAAATTACACGAAACAGTCAAATGTATTAAAATCGTTATTTTACGTATCTCTTCTGCGTTTTGGGAAAGTTTGACGATTTAGTTCTGACATGAACTTTTGGACAAGAGTGTATGTATACGTAAACATACACAAACGAAACATCTCGATAGGATCACCAATTATTCTTTGGTGGCTGGAAGAGGAGGAGGCCTGTCAATTATCCTACCTGAACCGTGGACCCATGAGAAACGATGCTCGTTGCTCTGATCCCTAGAAAGAGAGCCGGCCATCGATGGGCAAACATTTATTCACAACCAGTTAAACGGACTACGAACAAAAAATAAAAGTGGCGCGCTTCGATTCACGATGGCCACGTGCGTTTCATTTATAATCATTAAACCGTAGATTCGGCGCATAGAAGAATGTTCAGACAACGGACGCACGGACCGTTATTTTTAAATAGCAAAATAAATCTCGACACGTTTTCAAGTTGATATTGGAAAAATGATAATATTTTTTCGTCGTAAAAATCCTCAAAGCGAGGTACCCGGGGATTTACGCGAAATTCTCGGTCGGGGTAAACCTGCAAATTAGTTCAACTACAGTTTTTCGAAAAATGCGTAACGCGAAATAAACATAAAAGAGTCTGTCGGCGATGGTAGAGAGAGGATTGCCTGCGATTAATCCGACGGGCATAAAAAATCAGTGGAAATTCGTGCGACCGGCGAGAGTTGCCGCGCGGGAGGACAACGAAAATTCATCGCGGGGGAACGGTTCCCATTCACGGCTCGAATTTCTCGACCCCGGTCCCCGAAGAGCGATACGTCGATTCACCGGCGGCGGTTTCATGACTCGTTAGCTCGAAAGGGACATCCTCGTAGGCCGGCGTAGCGCCTACCCGCGCCTCGCTGTTTCGTACGGGCCGGGGGACGGAGGTAGGTAGGTGGTAGCAAAGTCGAGATAGACTCGGGTTCTCGAATTTGCATGCCTAGTTTGTGTGTGTACACGTGCAATTTGTTACCGCCGCCATTGCCGCAGCTACTGCTGATTGCTGATTATTCACAGACGCTAAAATATACACGGCTGAGCCCGAGAGCCGCGGCGCGCGTAGTCGAGTTTATGTACACATGCACACGAGGGTTTGAAGCCGGCGCAAAGTAACGTAGGACTCGTATATCCGCGCCCCGTCGAAACGCGTCGCCGTCGTTCCGTGTGCGAGCGCAAATATCTACGTTCCATTCGCATAATTGCAAGAAAAATTAGAGAGGGGGTAGGGAGGATCCTGAGGAAGGGTTTGTTTAAAAAATATAATTCGCGACGCGACGATGAATTTTCGTGGGATCGCTTCGTTTAATTTCATTGTCGAAATTTGCGACGGGGCTTGTGATTATATCAATCGCGCGTGAATCGCGCGCGATGCCACAGTTCATCGAACTCATACGATTACGAAAGAGTAATTAATGGTTGGCCAATGCCCGTCCTCGGAATCTGATAGAATTCCCGTTAAGTATCGGATCCGGATCGGTAATTAATTAATTCTCACGTGAATTCGACGAGCTTTACAACAGATCCTTCAAACCGTTCCGATCGATTTTTATACGAGTTTCTTTTTTATGTAATATCGGGTTATTAAGCGTTTTAATAAGGAGATTAAATTCTTGTTGTGTGTCGACTTAATTAAATGTAGATATCTGGTTCGACTACNTTAAATTCTTGTTGTGTGTCGACTTAATTAAATGTAGGTACCTGGTTCGACTACTCCAAGACTCCTCATCCTTAATCTTTTGCACTCGTACGTCGAATCTCTCTTGATATCAGGTTTTATCTCGGGAGGTCCTTTGTTGAGTTGCTTTCGACGTATTTTCATATCTGAAGAGATAGAATTTTATTCAATTAAGACAAATGGAAATCTTGTCCTTTGTATCATTTTGAAACTTCGTTCTTAACGTACCAACCCTTACCAATTCCTATCCCTTTCAAACATGTATATTTTATTATACACATTATGTACATTTGTATTTTACATACGTATTTTATTATACACATTACTATACATTTATTTTCCAAAGACATACTAGAATTAAAGTGAGAGTCTCTTCTGATCAATCTAAAACCCAAAAAGTTAAACATCAGATCTACCTAGTTTGTTACAGAATCTGACAGCTCAAAATTTAAGAGAAATAATAAACTTTCTCCTAATTTTTCAATACTGTATACAGAATCAATGCTTTTAGACGCTGACATGATTCGGACGTTTCGAAACAATTTCTTCGATTTTGTACCCGTAGGAAAACTGATCCACTGTCGGACCTCTTATTGAATATAAATTTACGATTCTTATGAAACACGATTTCTATCGAATATAATAAACATCACCTCCACGGAATACAAGATTCCGTCATTAAGTCACGTCCTCTGGCAAATTGTTAGCGAAAGGAAGTTGGGGTAAAAAACGAGGTAGGTGTATATCACGTCGTTTCGAGTTCTCTGAGAAATCGGAGTAAACCGAGTAAAACGACACGCTCCGGGGTGGAAGCTCGAAGGAGGAGGTATAGGGGGTCGGGGTGCTCCTCCGTTTCGCGTTTTCCGTGAGAAATTACGATCGTTACCGATAATTAACGCGAAACATAGTCCGCGGGGGTGGTTGCGTAACCTCGTATAACATAAACGAGATACCACCGTGGCAATTATCGCTGCTTACGACTATTAATAACAGGATTTTCTTCACGGAGCCCGGGGGGGTGGGAAGCCGCGGTTAGAAAGTAGCCGGGATCCATTGTTACCGGCCCGGGGCCCAATTTGCCTCGATTATTTTACACTCGGCGAAATTCATTCCGCTGATGCCGCGCGCTTCTTGTCCCGCCGCGAATCTGCATAATGGATGAGCCCGGGATGAATCGGTCATCGGAACGTAAATACCTCGTCGCCAACCTCCCTTGATTCGTTATTATTGTTACTCGGGTTCCTCTCCTTCCTTTCGATAGATCCCGGCGAATGGTGGCAAAGTTACGCGCGAAACTTCTTGCCGGGATTTCACGCGGTTAGGTAATCTTCAATATCCGCTTCGCACCCAATCAGGTCCGTTCGAGTTACAATTTTCACGGAAATTAAATAAATACAAATTCGATTTAATTAGGCATTTTTATTTAATGATTTACTTAGTGATTTTTATTTAATACCTACACATAGATTTTGTATACTATATGGATATTTTTTGTCGAACACTAAATAAGCACTGGTAGGTTTGGTAGTAATTATTTTATGCAAGGGAATTTGTACTATTTAAAGTTAGACACGTCACATTGGGGCACTGGAATCTGACGAAAAATTGGATTGATTAAGTTAACCGTTTATCTGATCAATCATCGTTAAGCTGAAATCATCTTCGATCGAGGAGAAATTGGATGAGGCAAGCGTAATAACCGAGTTTCCACTGTCACCGTCCCAGGCCACTCTATTGATTTTCTAAACACGTTATTTTACGTTCCCTCCTACCTAGCCGGCCCGTTATCCGAATGAAATTGTTCGGATAAATTCTGCGCTTCCAATAATATTGAATAAAAATTGAAGGGAAATTCAGTTATTGGAGCTGCGACGAGTAACGGTCTATTACCGTAAAACGTGCGCTTTATTAACAGTTTATTAAGTACACATATTATATTAACAAACTGAAATAATTTTATATAGACGCGCTCGATTTTCACCGGAAATTTCATCGAAATTCTGTTAAACATCAGGCACCGTGTACATCGAAAAACTGAACGGCTGTCGAACGTATGAGCGAAGATTTATAACGAAAATTTCGGGGGGGAAACAGGTACATACAAGAGGTACACGTTGATAGGAGTTGGTTGTCAAGCTCTACCCTTAAGCCGGGCTGCGAGAGACAAACTCCCCGGCGAAGATAAGCTCTTGCTCATAGTAATTGAACCGCAGTTGCTCTAATCTCGACTGGACGTGTTTCCAACGCGGCGAGGAGTCGCAAGTGCAAAGTAACGAGAGTAGTTAAGGCAATATCGCGCATTCTGTGAAACCGTCGAATTACGGCGTACTCGGAAATGCATTTTAACTAATTGAACGCTCCGCGAAACTTCTTGCCCGCCGAGATCCGACACCGGTTTCAAAAATAATCAACCGTACCATAGAAGGTAAAAACAGGATCGCGACGCATTTAAATAATGGAAACAATTTTCTCTGATGGAAAGTAACGAGAATTTCTAGAAATAGTTTGATGATTTTGAAAATCCAACAGTTATCAGGATTAAAATCATATTGGATCATATTTATCATCATATCATCATAATTGGATCATATTTTGGTTTAAAATCGAGGGTTGAATAATTCTGCGAACAATCTGCGATATTGTCTATATTTCGACGTCGTCTTATGCCTTCCCAATGGCAGGAGTAGAAGTAGCGAGAGAAAATGAGAGAAGAGCGTAGAAGAAAAAGATCGGTAGCTTGGGGCATTTAAATAATAGAAACAATTTTCTTTGATAGAAAACAACGAGAGTTTCTACACATTGTTTGATGATTTTTAAAATCGAATATTTGTCAGGATTAAAATCATATTGGATCATATTTATCATCATAATTGGATCATACTTTGGATTAAAATCGAGGGTTGAAAGATTCCGTGAACAATCTGCGATATTGTCTATATTTCGACGTCGTCTTATGCCTCCCCAATGGCTGGAGCAGAAGTAGCAGAGAAAATGAGAGAAGAGTGTAAAAGGAAAAGTTCGGTGGGGTGAGGCATTTAACACTATTTCTACCGCGATTTTGTGTATACCCATTTCGACCAAAAGGTGTCTTTTTAAATTCAGGATCAGCTGGAGGAAAATGATATCGCTGAATTAATTTAACAACTATTATAAGAAATGTCAAAAACTTAATTGTGGAGACTAATTAAACTTAGTGAATAATGTTCAGTTAAAACTTGAAACATGTCTTTCGACACCTCATGGTAGAAATAGTATTAAATAATGGGGACAATTTTCTTTGATGGAAAACAACGAGAGTTTCTACAAATTGTTTGATGATTTTGAAAATCGAACAGTTATCAAGATATTTTGGTTTAAAATCGAGGGTTGAAAGATTCTGCGAACAATCTGCGATATTGTCTATATTTCGCCGTCGTCTTATGCCTGCCCGATGGTAGGGGGCAGAAGTAGCGAGAGAAAACGAGGGAAGAGTGTAAAAGGAAAAGATCGTTGGGGTGGGTGGGTCCTCGTGGCAGCGACGAAAATTGGCCTTCAGACGGATGCTTCATAACCGTGCGACGAAGTTCGAACTGGCGAGGAACGAAAATGAGAGTGCCTGACGACGTCTCGTACGTCGCCATAATCCAGATGAAACCTTCAGGAATAAGAAATGAGAATATCTAGACAAAGGAATCGCGAGCACTGTTTCTTCGGCGCGCATAGCGGAAATATAAACTTTCTTCTCCTCACCTTCCCTTCCGCGTTTCCTTTCGCCGACCCGATGAATGCTTCTCATTCGCCACTATCTCCTCTACCGTTTCATTAAAAGTAAAACGTCTCGGATCAGAAGGAATCTGGTCGGTGTTTTGCGGTTTGATAGTTTTGACAATGTATACACGAACTGCCAGTTGCATTGACTTCCTACGTTAAAAACGCGATGACAACATGAGACAATTGAGCTTCGACGCTACAACTCGCACGTGACCAAAGCGCAATAATTTTTCAATTCAATTAGAATGGTGTATTTGGTATATACTATAGATATACGTACGCGAAAGTACAAGATATGCTGCTAATAATTTGTACCACACGAAGTTCCACGCAGGAACTACTTTTCGTGTGAACCTGCACTGATTTGCAATTTTAGTTCTTCCAAACTATAGGCACTCGCCATGGTCATATCACTATCATACGTCATGTTGTCACTCCTATCCCTAGCGGACCAGCAGTTCATATATATAAACAGTCAAAAAGCCTGTCTATTTTTTTGAAAGACATACAATGAAGTGACGAAATAATTTTCAAATTTCAGAAGTAACGTTTGTTAAAATAAGATATTGGGCGGTATCGTCTAACCGCTTGAAACTGCATCAAAAAGGGTATTCCCGTGGAAGCCCCTTGTAATATTCTAATTGTATAGTCGAAGGTTGAAAGCGAACAATCACGATCGTCTAATTTATTTTCATTCGCATTAAACGCGTTTGTTATATTTCTGTTTCAGGTGAGTGTCAATTTGATTTAACTGCGAGAACGTCAACACCCGGTAGGTGAGTCCGTACATTTTTTATCAAAGCCTAATAACGAAAAGCCGTAAATTCCGTTCGGGGTAAACTCGATCATAAGTCAAATGAATCGCCGTCGAATCGATATCCATGGTTAAAGTAAATTACTCAAATTACCTCGCCGACCCGAACCACTTAACTCATCCCGGTTTAATGATCGCGCCGATTCAATTCAATCGGAAGGAAAACGCGGCCAAAGCAGCGTACGCATAGAGAATCGTAAAGGAGAGATACATACGCACGGGTTTACGCAGACCAGCCGTGGTAAGCATCGACGTTTTTCATCGACTTAACGAAGCCGTAAAATATAGTGGAATAAACCTGTAGCGCGAAGAGAGCGAGGGAGAAAACGGAAACGAGCGTGCACAGATCTCTCGGTGGAGATTTGAATTTCACCGCAAAGAGCGGATCCTCTTCCTCCTTCTCGCCACCCTTCCCCTTTCCCGTACTGGGAAGTGAAGGCAAGGCTCGCGGCTCGGTACGAACGAAGGGTAGCTCGATGTTTTCTCCTGCGTCGTTTGTTTTCGGCTCGCTTTTACGCGTTTCAAGAACGATTACACGCTCCTCCGGCGTGGATTTCTGACGGGCCCGCCTCGAAGTCTTTATCTGACCACAAAATATTTCACTTGTTCCCGTTCTCTTTTTCC
>SHCU01001025.1:0-29884 GCA_004307685.1 Ceratina australensis | reverse complement strand
CCTAGACAATATGGCTGTATATTATACACTAAGGGTACACGTCCTCTCACCTCGGAGTCCAGGAGCTAGAGCGAGCCGCGAGAGCTCCAAACATTCTAGAGAGGGGGAACTTACATACATGTGTTCCCTACACACACTCGTCACCGCGCTCACTCATTCCAGTGCTTTCCGTACTTTACTGAACTTGGAGTCTGTATAATATAATGTACATATATATCAACAGTAAAATAACCTTCAATAGTGTATTGAGTATTAGTCTAAATTTCAAAGCCAAAATCTATATTTTTCTAATTAGTTACAATCTGACATCTACACTTCCCCAATTAGTTACTGTTTCCAATTAATTATGTTACCGAAACATATTGAGGCTCTTCACGATTGGGAGCTCTGATAGTCAGACGCACCACCGTAACAATTATAGAAATTGTTACGTAGGCATGCGACGCGACGATTGAGAGGATCGTTTCCAACCCCCCAGTGAACTGATAAAAGATGGGACTCAGAGCAAAGAGGCGAGGAACCTCATTTGTGACCTACTTATCATGGAGCAGGCTGGTTCGAAGGATGGTCACCTCTAAAAAGTGCAGACCCTGGATACATAGCTAACATAGTAAGTAACATAGTATGTAAGTACATATATAAGTCTTGCGTTACATTTAAAAGTTGACAACGTTGTGCGTCGCGGTAGGGTATAGTAAATATTATAAATTAAGGAAGATTACAAATATTCTTAACCTGTGTTTTCTCTCAACGAAAGTTTTCCCTAGGTCAAGGACGAAGGATCTGGGCGAATGCGAGAATAAATGTGCACTATTCAAGACAAGTCGTTTACTTGATCGTATTCTTGTGTGACTTGAGGAAATGCGTTGGAAAAAGATAACTGTTGGGTATAGGTGCTTATAGCACGCACAGATCGCGCTGTCTTACCTGCACGCATGTGTGTGTACATCGGGGGAGACGACGACACGCCGGATGTATAACGGTCGTGCTACGCCAACGTGTCGAGTAGAGCTTATCCATGTTATCATATATAATCGTACAGAGTGTATAATTAGTATGTTCTTAATAAATCACTATTGGAGTGAAAACCTAACAATAACAATCCTCAAGAGGGTGCATTTAAGGATGTGCAAAAAAGTACCTTGTACCTTGTACGATTATTTACGACTCTACGTAGATAGCAGGGTCAAGCGAAGAAAACAAGCGAACAGGGCTTGACAACTATAAGGGCCCCTTGGGCGCAGGAGAGAAACAACCTTGATCCAAGCGATTTTAACGAAATGGGCAAAAATGAAGCCGACATCAGCTTCACTAAGTGCTAAATACTGAAAAATTTCATCTTTCTCGGTTGAATATTGATCGATTTTTTTTTGGTATTCCTTCTATTCGCATCAATGCCCCGGCATATGATGATACTGCCAATGCTTAAGCCTGGAACATTGAAACATAAACCAATAGATTTCTTACTCCGTGTGAATATTGTCCAGCTAGGGAACTTGCAGATAAGCAGTAGTGGGTTCAGAATAATTGTCTGAAGACGTACAGGAAGACGTACCTTGGTCATGGTTACGCTCTGAGTTAATTATAGCTAATTATTGGCTGATCTCCAGGTTAGAACTCCAGATTTGACTTGGGCCTGCAATGAGTTCTGAAAGCTAGGCTCACCCATACTGCAGCCTACCGCTGCGATTCTACGTGACACGGTGCACCTCAGAGTAGGTGCAGTTTCATAAGGTACTGTGCTCGTACGTCCCAGTAAGAGGTCCGATTTACGACCCGAAATGCCGCACACAGGAAATTCGCTGCGTGTGCACTTCTAAAATATTGTCACGTAAACGTAGGATAAACATCCTGTTATTCACTCTACATTACGTGAAGAAAATTTTCAAGTAATAAAATGAAATTATTCTGTTCCGGCGACGCTATTATATATCACTCTCGAGGAAGAGAGTCGGATTTTTCTTACGAAAGAAAACAAGGCGTCACGCCGCCATATACTAACAAAGGTTCGGATCAGACCCCCGAGCATCTGGAATTCGTCACTCCGCGCTTTCACTCGGGTATCGAAGACTTCGATTTGTTCAGACGTTTGTTATCTGAAGGGCCTTTCGACCGTTGAAGCCCACCGGGGTGGCATTTCGAAAAGGCGTGCGTCTTCATTTTACTTAGCTCCACCTCCTCGAGCCGAATACGTACAAAAAACACGAGGAGAGGGCGGACTCGATCGGTGGAGAGACACGCTGATTGGAATACGAACAAGGTGTCCACCGAAACATCATCAATGCTTTGTGCAACCCGGAAACATTTTTCTCCGCCTAGCAACGCCAGAGTTTTCGGAGACGAAACTACTCTACGTTCATACGCGCTGCGCTAAACAAGCTTGTCGTCGACAAGCATTTTCAACTTTGCACGGATTGCAGTTATAGGCCAGCCATCTAGCGTGTGAATTAGCCAATGGGGTCATGTCCACTTCTACGGTGCCTAGGCTTGCGCCTATCCCCGAAGGTGTTGAGTTGGAAACCCCTGCCAGGGGTCACGCATGTCGATGGAATATGCCGCTCTTCACCAGTGAAAGACCATCAGAGAAGTAGACCGATGGAAGCGGCCCACTTAGCCCTTTGGCCGGGAATCCCGAGGGATTACCGGCGAAAGGTTGACAGTGGGGGTCACGGGGAGGTGGGGTTGCCAGCCGAAGCTCGATCTCATGCAGGCTCACATGCACTCTGCGCGCATGTGAGATTCGCTCATAGCACACTAGGTAAGGCACCCAGTGCTTGCAACGCTATGAACGGTTACAGGCCAGCCAATCGTATCGGGCAATGATCAGATCAATCATACGCCAATAGTTTCGGGCGTTGATCAAGATCGGAAGCTGCTGCAATCCGGACCACGCCATCGTTTCGGGCGTAGCATACATACGTACGAAAAAGGCGCTAGCGGACGAGTCGTCACACGTCCTTTACGCCCATCGTTGCGGGCCATTGAATCAGTGAGATTCAGATTAATTTCCGAATCTTGGAGTCGAACTCGGTAAAACTCGGTTCGAAGTGTTATCGAGACGAAACATACTCCATAGCTATTAGGTTTAGGGCTAATAACGGTCAATACATTTTTTAAAAAAATATAATATTATAGTATTTTAAAAAATAACAATTTGTGCGCCCGTTTAGTGGCCGGGCGAGACGCCTCAACCCAAGTCTCCCGTCAATGATTGGTCAGTGTTTTTCGTTAGTAGTTTAAAAAACAAGACACAAATTGATTTTTTGCAAAAGAAATTGTTGTTCAGGAGGCTCCTCCCAGTCTGTCATTTCAAGGACTTACAACCTTTACGGGACACCCTGTATAACAAGTTTCATAAAAATTGGAAGAAGCATAAAAATTCTTCAATTTATCTCTCTTATTAATGCAATGTTTTAATTTCCTAATCGCCTGCAGCTCAGAACGACATTAACCGATATTTATGGATCTTTGTACGTGTATATAGCTTATTTAAATCTACGAACGGGATGTATTAGATTTTATTTAAAACTCCAATAAATAAGTTAAAAAACGCAACGTTCACTTTTCTCTTCGTGATTCTTAGCAATGAAAACTTAGAACAAATTTCTTTTGCTTATTACATACTAAACTGAGGTTTCTAGAGAGCCTCCGATACGCTTTTCTGTTTGTTATTAAAGAAGTTATTTCATTTTATCCCTTTCTTGCCGGACGGGACATCTGCTGTTCTAGTCTGGAAAATTTTTAATATTATGACATACATATGTGAACAACATATATTCCAGTTACAGAAAAAACAATGTAGGACAGAAAATAACGAATAATAAATTAGGCCTCCAAACTGATTCTAAGGCCCTCTCAATCATGCTGAGTTCATAAATTCTCATCTCAATTGTTCCCGATCTAATCAAGCAGGCGACAAGTGTCAAGGTTACTTAGTTGATGACTCCCATTTTTTACGTTAATTTATTCATTTTTTCTTGCCCTTGCATTTTGCAGGAAATTCTTCTTATATTTTTTCCATTTTCTCCCCTCTTTCTGCTGAAGAGTCGAAATGAATTGAAAGAGAACTTACCCTGAATACAAACTGAGACAGCTCACTTATATTAGTGGCTCTTCGGAAATAGAAAAAAACTGAGTCCACATTAGCGGAAAGCAGCGAAGAGAAGACCGACAATGAAGTCGTTACACACAATCACAATAATTTGTTTGATGAATTAGAGCTCCAGAACCAGAATTCACCATCAAAATGTTAATCAAATCGTTAATTAAAATGTTAACAAAAATGAGCTATTGACTCTAGGATTTCGGCCGGAACATACCCAGTCCCGGGGTTCAGATGCTTTGGGTTATGGCGGAACATATGCTGTCCCATCAATGAAGCTTGTGAAATCATTGTTGTTGATGGTACGTTGCTATGAGGACGTTCATGCGTCTCCAAAACCTTCAAGCTTTTAGGCATAAAAGTTATTTCATCTAATTGGAGGAGAAATAACTGATCCCGGCAATGGAGCGCACTCGGACTGATTTTTCGCCGTGTTGAAAAGGTTAAAAGGTGTAGGTAACGTAAATGTAAGTAAACTATAAATAATCGAAGCATAAGATTACGAATTAGAAACATAATTCAGAGTACAACATCACAATGTGCATGGAAACTAAGAAAAATGTATTGTTGATGCATGTACCTGAAGTTAAAAATAGAAAAAAGCTTTGCTGATATATTTATCAAGTCAGTATGCATCTTGAAGTTCCTGAAGTTTAGAGAAATGAGAGGGTTAATAGCATAATAATAAGGCAAAATAAAGGTACAATAACATAAAAATGGAAGAAAGTATGTTGTACATACAGGATAGTGCAATAATTTATAGCATGTAGATAATCTCCGGATATAGAAAAAAGTTTTCCTACTTCCGTGCGCAAAGTTCGAGTTTGCGCACGCATTGGAGTGTGCAAAGTGCCACTTCAACGCACGCTTTTTTTCCAGCGTGAAGCAAGCCGTTTATATAGCTGTTTTTAAATGTCGCGCTGGCTTCATGCGGTGACCTGTCAAAATTTGTATTTTGTGAAATGCTTTCGCAAACTCGAATTCTACGCACGAAAGTAGGAAAAATAGTATACGATACACGTGCGCAAAGGTGAGGTACCCACACGAGCTTTTTTGTCACTCTCGCTTCGCTCGGGTGACAAACCCCGCTCGTGCGGGAATCATCTACTTTGCGCATTTGCATCGTAATATACTATTATTTAACCAATTTATGTTGCACGAAAGAGGGCATTCTTACAATAATAATCATTTTTATTTATGTGCTGACATTTCGGAGGTATCCATACTTCCCCCTGTTTTAATAAAAGACGCAATTTTCATCTTTTCTTTTTGTAGCTTATCTCGAGTATGTTGTGACACATTATATTAAAGTCCTTTTACATTTAAATATGAGACTTTAAGCTGACAGTAGCTCAGACATTAACTTGATCCAGAATACACCGCACGGAGCTTGCCTAGTTGCAGTAAACAGTTTATAAAAGATGTTATGGATTATGACCGTTATTCGCAATGCTACAATTGACTTTTAATTTCTGATGGATATACCCTTGTAATAATATCTGGAGTTTACGCACATACCGGAGTTATGTGTTCTTCCAAGTTTTGGATTACTGTTAGCTCTCCTTTTGCAACCAATGTCTATTAATGAATTCCTTTAAAAGTAATTCCGCGATTTTAAGTCCGATTGACGAACTGGACATGCGACATGATCTCCACGACCAATCCAACTATTCGGAAACAGCTCATTAAGCTTATTTTTGGCGATCAAAGAAAATGAATCGGGTATCAATCGTGCTGGTCCCACATTAACCGTCTTATATTTGGAAGTAACTCCTGTACCAAAGATCTCAATTCATGCTCAAGAGAATTGTTACCAGTAATAAAATAAAGACCAATAATTGTATTATTGACAACAATATACATACAAGGACCACTGTCTTTAGTGTTCGACTTGTCGTAGCCAGTAAAGACTTTCCAAAAATGCATGTTATGCACATTAATTTGTTCACGATTAGTAAACGTGTCTTCATTAGCGAGCACACTAACACGTTTTGAGGAAGAAAAGTATTAATTTGAGATTTATTTTTTAGAAAATCCATTCGGTGCAATGTTGCATGAAAATTAATGTGGTACAGATAGAAATTGTTGCGATGTAAGATGCTGTTCTTGTTCCTTGACAGTAGATTTACGTTGAATTTATCAATAGTTAATATGAGGAATTTTTGACACTTCTGTTGTTAATTAATTACGTACAACAGACTAGTAATTTGTTACTCTCTTTTAATATTCATCTTTCCGAGCACGTAAGCGATCTGTTAGTGCAAATTCATTGACCAAATATTTAAATGTTTGATGTGAAGAATATTGTTGAGCGTGCAAAATTGCTCTTCGCATAGAAATTCTTTTGATATTCCATATAAATGAGAATCATGTCATCTTGCTCTTATAGGTGATACATGTAAACCGATTGACTTCTGTGCAAACTAGGAATTCATTAATACGTTTAGTTATTCATTAATACGTTTTTTCAGATTAATACGTATTACTTGATATCTGTAGTCAACGCAATAAATGTCATTCACAGGATATTAATAAACAAAAGTATTTTAGATACGATCAACAATATCCTGACCGAATTCATCATTTATGTTAAATAATAGAATTAGGATTTGGAAACGTTGAGTTTCATGTTAAACATGAATGTGGTTTATAAACTTTTACAACAAACAGGTAGCGTAAATGTTTTCAAAAGAAAATTTAAAAAGCGAACAAAGTTTTTAATTATTTAACGTAAAAGTACTTAGGCAAGCTCGATTCTCAAATATTTTCTGATTGTTAGTCATATGTTGACAGAATTATATTATAGCTACAGGTCTGCTGTGACATGACGATTGATGGTGATCAGTTATCTGTCGTACATCGACGCAAGGCGGACTGCCTGATTCAGGCGTAAGAACATCCAAATTTGAATTGTCAATAACTAGTTACTAACGACCCAAACATAATTTCGCTATGCTTAAGTTGTGTCTTACTTGAGGATCCTAAAATTTTGCGCACTAGTCGGTTTACACTCTGTATAGAGCATGTAATTATTCTAGAAGTTAATCGCCACTTGCCCTGACAGCGATCATATATTTGAACATCCTCTTAAAGAGATAGTAATGCCACTCGAATATAATTTTCGTATTCTACGTATTAGAGTTTGACTAACTGTAAACTTTCCGACAACTCTCATGTTGATAAGCCAGATTTAAATTGAAAAATAATACTGTTTTCAACAATTTGGGTACTAATTTCATGACGGAATGATAACGCGTGGTACGTACGAACGACAGTATATCTATGTACAATAGTATGTCTGCTAAATCCTAGCAAAGAAATAATACTATTGTTACGAGGTTACCGCGCACTTGATCCCGACAGGTGACCAAGTAGGTTGTAAAAAAGGGGACCTTAATAATAATGATTAAATAGGAATAGCAAAAGATCCAAGATATCTTACCCAATCGCTGCCAGACGTGGATGACAAGGATGATTAATCCTTGCTGCTACTTGAGGTAAAGGGATAGCACGTTACCTTCGTTGATACGTTGCAAGTGGCTAAGACGTATTGGTTCGCAAGGTACTTCGGTTATCTTAGCTAAAAAAAATAGGATTGAATAAATGAAAGTTGAAACGGATTTAAAAGTTAAAGTACTCAGTCTTGTATTCCCTGAAAGTCCGTTGCAAATTACAAGTCCAAACTAAGTTACAATGAAATTGCAAATACAAATACTGGTTAATTCTTGACAGCAAGAGTATTCCTGCTTCCTTTATGTAGAGAAGTACAGGGATAGTCTAATCGTAAAGTGCCAGTTGAACTCACTTTCTGAGAATATCTCAACGCGGAGAAGCAGAGCCTTCGGTAGGGTTGAGATCCAGAGTCCGGACTAATTCATTTGGTTCAGCGCCCTTTTATACCCAAATGCTCCATCTCCTGAAGTGAGGGATGACTAAATAAGGGCATTTTCTAGAATAGATAATCTAGGCCTGTGACCAGCCTCGAACGTCCTGGAAGCATTAGGCTGTTACGAGGTGAACCCGTGTGTGTCAGGGTTCTAGGCGGGTAACCGAGTGTGTATGCTCGATTGTTGTTTGCAAAGGGAGGATAGGAAAAGGTGTGAACTGTCCAGTACATCGCAACCGGCAGCCTATGGAGGCGATCACCCAGCAAGCTCTTGTTATGCTGAACTGCCGCCGTTTTAAGGTAAGGAGCTTGGTTGATTTGACACGCGACCCCGTTGATATGTCTCGAGCTGCTGAGACGTATCGGTTCGTAGGATACTTCTGATGTTTTAACTAGAAAAGTGGGTTAATCAGAATAACTAGTCACGAAAAAAATTCTTCGTTGACAAAATAAGAGTATATTCTTTAAAAGAGTATTTGGTACAATATCTTTGGATTTTCGTTGGTCAACTCTTGCTCGGAAGAGAATTCCTGCCTCGAATGACGCGCAGAGGCCGCGGGGGAAAGTTAAGTGATTCACATCAAACTTACACTCGTTCGATCAGGAGAGGCAGAGCTTCAGCGAGTATAGAAGCTTCAGTAGAACTAATCCAACTAATCAAAACGGTTAGGGGTTCGGGCCCTTTTATACTAAAATGAGCGCGTCCCTATGGTGGGGACTTGCCTTAGTAGGGCATGCTCTGGGAAATTCTAAGCTCGCTCAAGCCTTTCCCCCTTCCATGCAGGAGATGCGTACGTGACCAGAGTCGAGTGTTCGGAAAGCAAGGCATATGTAACACCATTTTTAAAACTCTTAAATAATTACTTCACGACAGTATGCTAATACGTGATATTGCATAAATTACAATATTATATCTGCTAAAATAAGTATTCCCGACCTTGGACAACGCCGATTACTATTTATAAAAACATGCAAAACTGACTACACAGAAATATAATAGTTTGTATTTGTCAAAATACCAATTATACGATGACCGACGTAATATTTTACAACGTATTTCTTTCTTTTTATAGTCTACATACAAACATTGATTAAAAATTCATTTTTAAAAAGTATCGTACTTGTCTTCACTTCTGCTCCTTACAGCATACAGACTTTGAAAGCAGCATTTAGACTTTGAAATATGCGAACTGTCAAAATAGTGATAAACGTGACAGCAAAATTTACGAAACTTGCAATAAAACGAGTCCCTATATCAGATCGTAATGAATCACTTTACACTCGTCATTATCATTACACATTCGTACGAGGAAATAAAATGTTTCATTGCTAAGTACATGACATACCAGATATAAGATGAAAGAAATATTGATTGATTGCTTCATATTAGATTTATCTGATATGAATACAGAATCTTGAAGTATTTCAGTATCGTGCTTCGATCTTTGATTGGATCCTCGAGAAATATTTTTCATTGAAAACAAGTGACAATGATAGTAACGAGCATGCGATTAGTTTGCAAATAAAACTTTACCAAGAACTGAGAATTGCTTGAAAACATACAAGGAAAACCTGAGCTGAGCGCGATACGTAGAAATGAGGAAAAGCTGAGCCGAGCGCGATACGCTTGTTAACTGATAAGGCGGGCAATAAATACAGGTACATTCGCTCACTGGACATTCCACGATTTAGTAATACCAGTCAACGCAGCGGTAAGAAGACAATTACGATAATGAAGGTATGTCTCTTCTTCACCAGTGTCCTGCTGCTCGCAGCAGCAAGCAAAGCCGAGGACTGTAATAAATATTCGTGCAAATCTAGCCACACGTTGTGCAAGTATCCAGTTAGTATAAAGTTATTTCACTGCCTTACTGGATATTATTATTGTATATTGCCTTATCGCACGTCGTTGGTCCTCGTTTGCAATTATAGAATCCAAATCCGGCGTCAGCCTGTGGCTCTGTCAAATCCTTGGGATTCACTGACTCAGAGAAAACAGCGATAGTTAAAAAGCATAACGATCTTAGAGCGTACGTCGCTGCTGGCAGGGAGAAGCTTGGTAATCCGGGACCTCAACCGCCCGCACGAAATATGAAACATATGGTAGAATTCACAGAAATTCATTAAAAGTCTTTATGAAAGATGCATTCGAATCCGTTTTATAAAAAATTTGCATTTTAAGGTTTGGGACGAAGGTTTGGCCGTAGTGGCTCAAAGATGGGCCAATCAATGCCACTTCGGTCACGATCAATGCAGAAACGATGGTATGTATTTTTCTAATTCATATCATTTATTAATCATAGTTTTCAAGTTTTAAGTATTGGGACATGATAAATAGTTAATATTATAGACAACCGATATCGTTATGTTTAGCGTCAGACAAATATGTTGGACAAAATGTAGCTATGGGTTCATGGATCGGAGGAGAAGGCAGTAAATTCGTGGACCTTGTCCAATCGTGGTACAGCGAAGTGAAGAACTTCGACAAGAACGAAGTCCCTAAATTTACGTAAGTATTCGTGTCGATGCCAGTGTTCGAGTTGATAGTCTGATACCTTCATTTCTTAAACAGAGCCAAGAATTTCGAGAATGTGGGTCACTACACTCAGTTGGTATGGGCGAACTCGGATAGACTTGGTTGCGGTAAAATTACGTATACTGCGCCAGGTTCCGAGTGGACGAGCTTGTACTTGGTCTGCAATTATGGGCCAGGTGGTAACGTAATAGGTATGCCAGTTTATGAAATCAAATAATAACTATTGGAAATAGTAAATCATTAAAAATGTATAACCAAGTTTTTTTAATACATATGTCGACAAAAGTATAATAAAGAGATAATTATATGCAAAAATCATTTCGATCAATTCATTCTCTCTGTTCCCTGGGATCATACGATCATACGAGAACATTGCGTTGTCTTCTCATTGAAAACGGTCGATGTTCGTTAATACGTGATTACACATTATTTGGTGGACACAGAAATGGTTGGGACAAAAATAAATGAACAGTTACTGGAAATAGGTAAAAATGAAATAAGATAAAAATGAAATAAAATTGAGGTAAATATTATAAACTTCAATTATATCCATTAGGCGCCCGAAAAGATTGGTGCCATAATTATACTACGTATTCCTGAAGTTAAGTAGATGAAAGAAGTCCATATAAATCATCTATTGAAAAGATATAAGAGTTTGTAGGTTTACGGCTAAAATTCATGTTACAATTCGTTGTACACAATAGTACATATATGTACCTGTCTTCGCTGACAGTTATTGTTTACATGACGTGATCAATTGAAAATATATCTTTACATCAAAAAGGCCTTTTTTCGTGTATGAAGAACGAATGGAAAACCGAGGAAAAGTGTTCTTTCTCCAGCTGCAAGGAAATGCTCAAAATTTTTGAAACAATAATTTATTGAACGCATACAGACATATGTATTTGTATATACGTGTCCCAAAACTAAACTACGCCCGAAAATGCGAGGTTTTCAAGGTGATTTTAAACAAAATTCTCCTTTGTCAAAGGGTTAAAGGATTGCCTAACCTAACCTAACCTTTTTTTTTTATAACGGAGGGGAAATCTTCGAAAGATACCCTCCACCCCTGGGGGAGGGAGGCGGGTTATGTCGGATTCTTACCGACTAAAACCCCTTCGGTGGCCATCCTCATTGCAAGCCGGGGGGTACGCTAGGAAGCACACTACCGGTATCCCCCTTGCAAGGCAGCCCTTATCGGGCCTCTATCCCGGGAAGTAAACCTCCCCTGAAAGGCCCGGCGCCAGAAGCGCCGCGACGCGACGGGGCCACACCGTTGCGCCGCTCAATCCCGGGGCCGCCATAACAGGCAGTCAGGGCGGGGGCCCTGACTGCCGACGACCCCGGGTGCCCGCGTGGAATGAGACCGAAACAGTCCCACTCTACACGGGCACCATGCTCACATGACCCCAAGGGGGGTGATGTGGCAGGAGGACACCGTGGCCTATCGCCCACGGCGTCCCCGTGCAGCACCACGCCGAGACGGGCCCCCCTCCCGGGCCCGCTCGGCTGTCTCCTTCTGCGAGAGAACCTCCTCGCAGAAGGAGACCACTGCCTTCCAAGACCTCTCACCCGACAGCATTGCCTGGATCAATGCCGAGGGTGACAGGTGGTTCCTCCCAACTGCGCTGACGAGGACACGGCGCTCGGCCTCCCAGGCCGGACACACCTCCAGGGTGTGCTGCGCCGTGCCCGCAGTGGTGGCACATGGCCGTTTCCTCCCGTCCGATGCGACACAGGTGCTCACCGAAGCAGCCATGCCCGGTGAGCACCTGCGTCAGACGGAAGGTGGTGGTTCCATGACCTCTGCTCAGCCACCGGTAAAAATGTGGCCGGACAGCCCTAACTACGCATTGTCCCGCGGCGCGGGGCTCAGAAAGCTGAGCCCGCCACGTATCTAAAACGCGTAGACGGGCTTGACGCCTCAGCACTTCGACTTCCTCTCCCGCCGCGGGCCGCCCCTCCTGACGGAGGCGCCTGATGCCGAAATAAACTACGGCATCAGCCCCCGCCAGTAACTCGAAGGGCGGAAACCGCGACAGGAGAGTCGCCACCTCAAAGGAGATGGTGCGGTACCCCCTCGCAACCCTGATGGCCAGCTGATGCTGCGCCCGCCGCAGCGACTCACGACTGCGACGGCCGCTGTCGGCCATCAGGGCAGCGCTCCAAAATGGAGCGCCATACAGCGCCATGCTCCGCACCACCCCCAAGTAGAGGCGACGTACACCCTCCCCTGGTCCCCCGAGGTTAGGCGAGAGGCCCGAGAGGACATTACCCACCCTCTGCAATCGGGGGACCAGGCGATCGAAGTGCTCTTCGAAGCGCCAAGTGAGCCCCAAGTACTTGACGTCCTGCCTCACTCTGATGTAGGAACCACCAACTCGGATCCACGAGGGAGGCGGCCGAGACCGCAACGGAAGGCCATGGAAAAACACGGCCTCCGTCTTGGACTCGGACACGCGCAACCCTAACCTGTGGATCCGAGAAACAACCATGTCTACGGCTAGCTCGGCGAGCCGAATGGTCCTCCCGAAGGTCTTCCCCGCGACAAGCACGAACACATCATCCGCATAGCAGATGATGTGCACGCCACGGGGGAGATTAGCCCGGAGAACTGCATCATAGGCGAGGTTCGACAAGACGGGGCCCAACACGGACCCCTGTGGAACCCCACGATCCACCACCCGGTGGTGCAGTTCTCCGTACCGGCCCTCAAAGTGTATCTTCCTGTCGCTAAGGAACGACCCGATTATCTCCCGGAGATACGGGGGCACCCGATGACTCTCGAGCGCCACCCGTATCTCCTCCCAGGGTATGGAGTTAAAGGCGTTGGACACATCAAGGGATATGCCCAACGCATTTAACGGGCCTCTGGATGCGGAAGTCTTCGGCAGGCGCCAACTTCCGCATCCTGTCCGCCAAAGCATCCGTTTTGGCCGCGTTTCCTTCACCGGTGGCCTCGTCCTAGAGGTCACCGGTGACCGCTCTCCTCGGCTTAATGGGGCCAATCCCCATTTCAGCCAGATTTATGTTTTTCATGGCTTCCGCCATGAAATCCCCTAAAGATTTTCCGGCCCCCTTAGGGACCGTTACCGTTATTGCCGCAGCGCGCGGAGCACGCTGCGGCTTTACCTTCCTTTGTTGTTTCAATGGGACAACCGCGTTGGGCTGTCCCTTCTCGGAAGCTCCTTTATTGATGGGAGCCTTCTTTCCCCTCGCTGCCGCCAGACTGCCAATCTTGGCCCCCTTCCTGGGCGCCCCACCCGTCTCGGGACGGGCAGGGAGTACCCGCAGTCTCTTCCCCTCCTTCCCCGCAGAGCTTTCCTGCTATGAGGGAGGAGGGGGAGGGGGAGCAGCAGCCGCTTTCTGCTGCTTCCCCTTTTTCCCCCCACCACCTCGGACCAAGCCGGGGCAGAGGAGGCGCCACAATCGCCTTACTCACCGTCCCCGTCTGTCCATCGCGCACGACCTCCGTTTGCGTTGGTAGCGAAGCCCTCCGCAAGGAGGCTATCTCCTCTCTAAAGACGGAGAGCTTCGCTTCCATCATCGCTGCGATCCGCTCCAAGAGCGGCGCCTCACCGTCCTCGACCCTCGTAATGGTCGCCCTAGCCCCTCTCCCCACCCCATCTTCGGTAGTAGTGGCCAGATAATCATTTCTTCCCGGTCTCGGAGCGGGTCTTAACCGCCCCACTCGTCCGAGTGGTTCCGATCCCGGGGCAAGCATTTCTGCCTCTTCGGTAGTAGTGGTAGTACCACCAGCTGCTCTCGGGGCAGACTTCCGCCGCCCCATCTCCGCGGCCAGACTTTGGACCTGCTTCTGTAGGTCCTCGATCTGACCGCGGAGCTTGGCGTTCTCCGCCTCTAGCCAGGCCGCGGGGCCCGTTGCGGTTGCCCGAGTGGCCATTTCAGCCGTGGCGGCCCTGACGTTCCGGGCTGCTTCCCGGAGAGCTTTTACGTAGGGGCCGTATAGGTTCTTAGGCCTATCAGCCACCTTTTCCACCGCGTCCATCTGGTTGAGCACAATCTCCCCAATGGACGCCGTGGGGCTCTCCTTCAATTCCCGCCTCAGCTCCTCCTCTGTACGGAGGGCCATCTTGGTTCTCCGTTTGGCGGGAGGCACGGACGGGTCCAAGACATCCGCCGCGTCCTGCGTGAGCCTCTCCTCTTCCTCCAGCTCGCGCAACCTCACCTTGGCCTCGGCCAAGCGCGCATAGTCACCCATCGTAGGTGGCCTGCCTCGCTTTCTGGTGGTCGGCATATTGCGCGATGCCGGCCCCGCACCTCACTTTCCGCCTCGCTGTTGCAGGCAGAGGCCTCCACCGACGTCGCCGACGAAATAGTCTCGGGTGGGGCGATCACTCGACGACGCGCGGACCTACGCAATGGCGTCACATCCCCGCTTGAGCCCTCCCGGCTCGACTCCCCCTCTACGTGCCCGATGGCACTTTCCCCCCTTAAACCCCGTACTGTTTTCAAATTAGAATTCTTCATAATTTATCCCACGAGTATGGTCGGAACGGAAGTCACCCCCGGCAGAGCCGCCGTACCGGGGGAACCCTAATACCACCTGGCGTGCGGGAGGTGCCCCAGGGGTTTGGACGCTAGCGACAGGACTAACCCGCCTGCCATGCCCGGGTGCATCCACCGAGACACGCCCCCTCACCGTACCGCGTACCGCAGCTTAAAGCTAGGGGTTTTTCATAGAGGTTTACTCCTCGCGAGCCGGCCGGTTAAGGTAAGCTCCCCGGCCCACGAGACATGACCGCAGGATTCCGGTGTGAGTAGCTCAGGTACCCCGGGTGCGCTAAACCCGTACTACAGCTCAAACACTGTAGCCCCTGGAGGGAGGTACCAGGTAACCTAACCTAACCTAACCTAACCTAACCTTAAAATCCTATTTTTTGGCACCGACCTAACCTTAAAATCCTATTTTTTGGCACCGACTTAACCTTAAAATGCTCTTTTTTTGGCACCGACCTAACCTTAAAATCCTATTTTTTGGCACCGACCTAACCTTAAAATGCTCTTTTTTTTGGCACCGACCGAACCTTCTCTTCTTAAAAACTTGACAAATTACCCCCCAAAACCTGCACAAATTACCCCTCAAAAACTTGACAAACTACCCCTCAAAAATTTGACCAATTACCCTTCAAAAACTTCAAAAATTACCCTTCAAAAACTTTACAAATTACCCCTCAAAAAGTTCACAAATTACCCTTCAAAAACTTTAAAAATTACCCCTCAATAACTTCACAAATTACCCCTCCAAAATACCCATTATAACCCGAAAACAACTTGACAAATTAACCCTCAAAAATACCCATCCTAACCCGAGAAAAAAATGACAATCTAACCCTAAAAAAATACTTCTAGCTTCTTACATAATTTTGACGTTTTGGAATAAAAACAGTTTTAACCTTCACCTTGACATACACTTACAAATGTAACATTAATGAATATTACTATAAATATTAATTAAGCTAATAATTGTATAAACAGTAGGCAATTACAATTTAAAATCTTCATTAAACTAAGAAATAAATGAATAATAAACTCTTGCGTCTTAAAATATTAAATAAGTTAATGTGTAAATAGGCAATAAGTAAGTATAAAAAAATATAAAAAATACAGACATAAATAAATAAGTGAACAGGTCATTTATTTTTTTCATCTAGAACATATCCAATACTTATTGAAATATCTGTAATATTTCCTAAGATAAAAAGGACTGAAGCAACATGCTTTAGAATTTAATAAAATGACAATTTTTTAATTGTAATTCTTATAAGTAACTGGAGAATAATGAATATTTATAATCGAAGTCTGAAAAAAAATTGTGAAGCTAGAAGGTTAGTATACAGGGTGTTTCTTAAAGGTTGTAAGTCCTTGAAATGGCAGACTGGGAGGAGCATTCTGAACAACAATTTCCTTTGCAAAAACTCGATCTGAGGCTTGGTTTTTAAACTATTAACGAAAAACACTGACCAATAAGAGCGCACGGTTTACGCGCGCTCAGTAACGGGGGACTTGACTCCAGGCGTCTCGCCTGGCCCCTAGACGGGCACACAAAGGCTCCGCCTAATACGAAGCATTTCAGCGAAAATCATCATTTAAACAATGATCAAAGGAAATTGTTCGTTCTGTATGAACAACAATTGATGCAGTCAATTGTTATTCAAGTATAATGGATGGAAAAGAGAGGAATTTATGGATGAAAAAAAATTAATTCAACAAGTACAGTGAACGCGAAATGTTCACGAATTGTAAATATCCAAGACACTACGTAAAGAAAGGACTTACCTGTCAGATACTGTCAGATGCATCTGTTTCGGATATGATGGCCCTGGTCAATCGGTCACTGTGTCAACCTTTGCCGTTCGCAGGTAGAAAACGTAATCCACCACAGCTGATGTCAGGTAAAACGAACTTCTTACTCGGCGATCTTTGTTCGGCACTCTTTGTTCTTTACTTTTCGCGCATGGCAATTTTTTTTTTCATTAATAACGCGGCACTCGCACTTCCAAGTTCCATGCATCGCGCACACAGCAATTGTCTCTTCTAGTGGCACTGCACGATCACTGCACGATCACTGCGCGGTCATTGCACGGTCACTGCACGTTCACTCGAAATTTTTAATTTTCATTCGCGCACACGGCAACTGTTTATCTTCATAATACTGTATAATCACTGCACGATTACTCGAAATTTCAAAAGTTCCTTTGCGCGCACGGCAATTGTTTCTTTGTTCGGAACTGCACAGCTTAAAGCAGTAGCTTCTTTCGACGGCGCTACCCAGCAACTGATCATTCTTTTACCAATTTTTCTTCGGGAAGGCCAGTGCCCACTCCATGGTAAAATTCGTTTGTAAGGATATTTTACCTGCGTTTGGCAGAAACGAGCCAAACCTCGGATACTAATAAAAAGTACCTGACGGGTTAGTGTAATGGTTAACACGTGCGCAATGCGTGACGATGGCACGTTTCTGCCAAACGCAGGTAAAATATCCTTACAAACGAATTTTACCATGGAGTGGGCACTGGCCTTCCCGAAGAAAAATTGGAAAAAGAATGATCAGTCGCTGGGTAGCGCCGTCGAAAGAAGCTACTGCTTTAAGCTGTGCAGTTCCGAACAAAGAAACAATTGCCGTGCGCGCAAAGGAACTTTTGAAATTTCGAGTAATCGTGCAGTGATTATACAGTATTATGAAGATAAACAGTTGCCGTGTGCGCGAATGAACATTAAAAATTTCGAGTGAACGTGCAGTGATCGTGCAGTGACCGCGCAGTGATCGTGCAGTGCCACTAGAAGAGACAATTGCTGTGTCCGCGACGCATGGAACTTGGAAGTGCGAGTGCCGCGTTATTAATGAAAAAAAAAAATGGCCATGCGCGAGAAGTAAAGAACAAAGAGTGCCGAACAAAGATCACCGAGTAAGAAGTTCGTTTTACCTGACATCAGCTGTGGTGGATTACGTTTTCTACCTGCGAACGGCAAAGGTTGACACAGTGACCGATTGACCAGGGCCATCATATCCGAAACAGATGCATCTGACAGTATCTGACAGGTAAGTCCTTTCTTTACTTACTGTCTTGGATATTTACAATTCGTGAACATTTCGCGTTCACTGTATTTGTTGAATTAATTTTTTTCATCCATAAATTCCTCTTTTTTCCATCCATTGTACTTGAATAACAATTGACTGCATCAATTGTTGTTCATACAGAACGAACAATTTCCTTTGATCATTGTTTAAATCGTGATTTTCGCTGAAATGCTTCGTATTAGGCGGAGCCTTTGTGTGCCCGTCTAGGGGCCAGGCGAGACGCCTGGAGTCAAGTCCCCCGTTACTGAGCGCGCGTAAACCGTGCGCTCTTATTGGTCAGTGTTTTTCGTTAATAGTTTAAAAACCAAGCCTCAGATCGAGTTTTTGCAAAGGAAATTGTTGTTCAGAATGCTCCTCCCAGTCTGCCATTTCAAGGATTTACAACCTTTAAGAAACACCCTTTATATATCTACCGCGTGTCATTTTACTCATGTATTGTACTCCGTAATTTGGTTTTCATACATCGTGAGTGCGTTTAAGTGTGCATATGTGATTATGTGTGTGATGCGCACACTGTAAACCAGATCGAACCTTCTGGACCCGTTGAGGAAACGTGATAATAAATGACGTTCCTTCTACGGGGGGACATGTTACGTACGTCCAACGTTTCCTATACGTTTCCAGAACGTTCGAGGCTGGTTACGTACGCACCCTTTGCGTGGGAGAAGCACGGCCCTAAGCAGGTCTGAAAAACTCCAGACAATGCTCTTATTTGGTTATCCCCACTATTGGAAGATGGGTTTATTTAGGTATAAAAGAGCGCTGAAAATGCCACCCGATGGATTAGTCCGGCCAGTTGCTGTTGCTAGCCCGTAGAATTTAGTTGGCGTCCTTGTTTTTGCCAAGTCTTCGGTACTTCGCATTAGTTTTTTCCGCTGTTTCTACCAAAGTGTCTGAATCCCGGAGTGAGTTCTCGAGGATTCCCCTGTCAAGCCGACGACGGAAGCGAATTTCCGGCCTCTAGAAGCGAATTCTCGGCCTCTTGAACTGGCCGATTCCAAGTCTGCTCCTGGCCCGGAGCACACTTATCCTGAGGCTGTATCGCTGCTGGTGCCTACAAACGAGTCCTTTGGAGATCGTGAGGATTCTGCTGGAGAAGCCAGGCCTGAGGCCCTAGAAGGAGATTTCGCGCGGGAATTTGGTGAGTCCTGTAAATTCCTTTAAAAACTTTGATCTCGCTGCTCAGCATTCCACGGTCGGGGGGACTCTATCCCCGACCAACATGTACTCGTCGCTTAACTCATCCTCTTCTTCCATCGGTTCGGCCGGGTCGCTACCACGTCCTAAAATCATTAAGCTGGTCAATATGCCAGCCAATCGTATGAGTGAAGTGGACCCCTCTTCCGACAAAATTGACATGATTATCGCTGCAAACTGCGATAAGCTGCCCACCCTTGCTGCCGTTAGAGATCGCGCATCTAAATCATCATTTCTCCCCAAGCACGTGGCTTCGGGTTCGAAAGCTAATTCGACTATCAAAATGGCGGACAACAACATGGACGTCGCCAAGGTCCCCACAAGGAACCGCTTCAGCGCCCTCGCGGACTCCTGCTCGGCGTCTGTTCTTGAGCGACAGTTGACTGAGCTCTGTGGTAAAGTCTTTCAAGCTTAAATTACTGCGTGACGGCATCAGAATTCAGTTCAACAACCTCGATGCCCACGAAAAAATGTTGTGCTTCCTGAGGGAGCACAATAAAAATTTCTTCACTTTCACGAGCAAAAAGGAAAAATTGCTCGTAGTCGTACTCAAGGGTCTCCCTGCCACCCGCCATAACGAAATCCTTGCAGAAATCCGCAACGCGAGGCTCTGTCCCACCACTATATCTCAGGTCTGTAAGTCAGAAATCAAGCCTACTTACCGACTGATCTTTCCTGCTGGGACTACAATGTCTCAAGTAATCAAAATCGGCTTTTCTGTTCTCTACGCGTGTCTACTGGGACCGTTACTATTCATCGAAAAAACACATACAGTGTTAGATGCCAAGCCTTCGGGCATGCGGCATCCAATTTTAACCTCCCCCCAAATGTGTCAAGTGTGGACTATGGCACCACACCGTTGAGTGTTCTAAATCTAAAAACACTCCTCCTAAATGAGCCAACTGGGGTGGTCAGCACACCGGTAATTTTTCAGGCTGCCCTGCGCTTCACTCCTCTCTAAATGCCAAGGAGGCAAAAAAAAAACAAGCCTTTGGCCTCACTCAACCAGAAACTTTCTCCGATCTCTGACTGTAGGGGAAGCTCTCCGCTTCTCACAAAAACCTCTCCCGCTCCCCCGACCTCCTCCTCATCTCCCCCCGACAACTCATTCCTATCGCGCGGCTTCTCATATGCCGACGTCGCAAGCAATATATTCCGCCACTACCCATCACCCCCTGCCCATTGCCCGACGACGGTCTCAAAATTAACAGACTACTTGATGCCTTTCAAAGCCTGAACTCCCTAGTTGACATCGACTTTACGATTTCCACCGTCGAAACTTTAAATTCTCAATTGCGCGGCTGCACCAGCAACGCGCAGAAATTCCAGGTATTTGCCTCTGTTCTTAGAAACCTTAACTAGATTTCTGCTTGTCGCATGGTCCCACTCTGTAATATTTTCCTCTGGAATATAAGGCCCTTCAAACAAAATAGAATTCAGCTGCTCCTTCACATTGTGAAGGAACAGCCTGATATTATCCTGCTAACTGAAATTTTCCTTTCCCCCTTTCCAATGATTCTGCCACTATCCCCAACTTTGCTTCTGTCAGACAGGACCGGGCAACTGGGCGCGGGGATGGTGTAGCTATCTTCGTGAACCAAAACATCCCTCATTCCATCATACCCCCGCCCCCCAAATCAATTTCTGATCTTGAGTTCTGCTCTATCAAACTCATAGATCCCAAGATAGTTATCAGCGTGGTCTACGCTCCCCCTGTAGGCCCCTTCTCCCGCACCACCTAGACGCCATCACTGGTATCTGGTCCCCCTCCATCATAAGTGGTGATTTCAACGCAAAGCACCGCCATTGGAACAATTCCGCGGCAAACCACAGAGAGGGAATCCTATACAGGCACTTCACCAACAACCTGTATGAGATTGTCTTTCTAAATTCTTTCACTAGATCGATGCCGGGTGTTAACCCGTCCACGATTTACATATTCCTGATCGACTATGATCGTGGGTTCCTTTGCGTAGCCCGTGACCCTGATCCTTCTGACCACGCCCCGGTCCTCTTAACCCCCTCCTCGGATAAACCATCTCGGGTAATTGACGTCTCGGTTAATTGGGACAGGTTCCGCACCCTGACCAGTCGATTCGAGATTGCTAGTCCGCGAGGAATTGATAATGCAATCCACAAGCTGAATAACCTACTTCACTCCGCTAAGAGGCTGGCCATCTATAATACAAAATGGATACCTCCTCCTCTAGGCATGCGTACCTTCAAATCGACCCCTTATTGCTCTCATCAGAAACAGAAGAAACATTAGAAAGCTTGCTCAATGAATAGGTAATTCACATATAAACCCAATCATTCGCGACCTCTCGGCCGCCATCAAGAAACAAATTTCCCATTTAAGACATATTGACTGCATCAATAAATTAGGAGCATTCGTAAAAACTGACCCGACATTCTGGGCCACTTACAACTCAATAACCGGTAAATTTAACGAACTCCCGCTTCCTCCAGAAACGCTGAAATTCTCGCGGACCAGTTTGAGTCTATGAAAACGCTCACTCTGCGGACTCCCCTCTGCAGCCGACGGTTGACTGTTTCATTGCTTCTGTGATGGCCCTAGCCCTGCCCCCCATCCGTCGTTGTGTTCTACCCTGCCGAAGGCTCTGCTTCCCCGCGGTGTGAAAAAATCATCAGATGTAAGTTCAATTGCGACTTACTAGTTAGACTATTTCCCCGTTGCTTCCATCTCGTTAAGGAAATAGGAAGACTCTTGCCGTCAAGCATCGACCAATAACGTAACTTCAATTTTAAACTCGATACAATTTATTCGCGTCACTTGTGTTTTCTAACTTGTAAACGTAAACAGGATTGTTTTCAAGAATGTATAACCAAGTGTTTTTACCGTATAAATTGTTTCATCCATTCGTTAATCCTGATTCCCTAGTTAAGGCAACCGAGGTATCTCGCGAACCGATACGTTTCAGCCGCTCGAGACATATCAACGAAGTGCACCGCGGTAAACCCGACATACTCCTTTGACTTCAAGTGGTAACAAGGCTTAATAATCCTTGCGATCCACGTCGGCAGCGATCGAGCGCAATATCTTGGGTCGTTTATACCTGCATTTGGGACTGACCCACTGCCCACCTTTACCCCTACCTCAAGTGGTAGCGAGACCTAACAACCCTTGCGATCCACGGTCCGGTAGCGATCGGGTGAAATACCCTGGGTCATTTGCCACTCTTACCTGATCCTAATTGTGAATCCCCTTTTTACTCAAAACACTCGGTCCTGTCGGGCCCATTAGCACGGTAACCTCGTAACACCCTAAATTGACTTTTTGCGAAGGAAATTGTTGTTCAGAATGCTCCTCCCAGTCTGCCATTTCAGGGACTTGCAACCTTTACGGAACACCCTGTATATCTACGCCTTCTATATCACCAAAGATTTCCTCAAAACAATCTTTAAATACTTCAGTAGTTGAATTTATTCCGCATGGCATTTTTAAATAGCTATACCTGCCAAAAGGAGTGCTGATTGTCATCATGTAACTACTTTTTTCTGATAATCGAACTTGATTGAAGGCTTTATTGGCATCAAGTACGCTAAAAACTTTACTACCTGCTATATCAGAGCTTAACTCGTCAAAAGTGGGTATTTTTCTGTAATGACCTTTTACGGATTTGTTAAATTCTGTTATATCTATGCAAATTCTAATTCGTCCATTTTTATTTTTACTTATTACAATGGGATGTACCCAATCAGTCGGTTCAGTAACTTTTTCAATTAAACCCTCTTTCTCCATTCTATCTATAATAGTTCCTTTTTTACTAAATCAATTAACGCAATAGGTATTCTCCTGCAGGCAGCGATAGTAGATTTAGCATCATCTTCCAATTGAATAATGAATATCGTATTCAAAATTAGTTATGCACCTAATGCCCTCAAAAACTTTTTTATGTTTATTTAAAATTTTGTCTACTGATACATTATTACTTCCATTTACTTTGATATTATGGACTTTTTGCAGAATGTTCAGTTGCATTAGACTAGGTAAACCTATTATCACTGGTTAATCATACGTGTTTTCTGTTACTATAAATTCTAATTCTGTGTCTTCTCTATTGACGAATTTGCAATTCAACCTGCACTTGCCAGTTACTTCTATGCGTTGGCCACCATATGCAGTTTATTTTACGCTGGTTTTATCAATCTTTACCTTACTTAATTTCAAATCCTTCAGTTTATTGTACGATATTACGTTACATCTCGCACTTGAGTCTACCTTGACCTCTACTTTATGCAAATCATTTATTGTAATATTTTCAATCCATTCAATCTAACTCGCTGTTCGTACTTGTTTGAAGAACAGCGGGATTCACCTTTTTAAAGAGGTTTAAGAGGATGCCCAACGACTGTAGTATTTGAAGACTGCATTGGAAGGCGATGCGTCGCGCATTGTCGAGTCGTTGGAGTTGACGAACGAGAATATCTCGATCGCCTGGGACACGCTGGAAAAGCGTTACAAAAACCCGAGGTTGATACAGACCTCGTGGTTTAAAAAGGTGTTGCACCTTAAGCCCATCAAACACGACAATGTGGAGAGCATCACGCAAATAACCGTGGGCTTCAAACAAACTTTGGATGCTTTGAAGGTCTGGGCCTTCAGGTTGATATCTGGGGAACATTGATTGTTTTCAATGTCTCCAGCCGATGAAGTGCTGCTGCGAGAATGGGTATTAACTTTCGAGGATTCCTGAAAGTTCCCACCTTTCTCGCAATTACAAGACTTTCTGGAGAATAAGCTAAGCGCTCTCCTTGCAGCAAAGGAGATGCACGAAAAACCTTATAGCTCGAGATTCGAGAAGAGGAAAGTCAGTTCCCATACAGCCAACGTGGATACACGTGATCGGGAACCGGTCACTTCATTGAAGTGCACATTATGCCGTATGCTGCACCAATTATCGGAATGCGAGGAATTTCAGCAGCGTGATGCTCAAGGGCGTTACTTTTGGGTGAGCGCAAATTATCATTGCACCCGATGCTTGTGAACAGAGCATACCCTCGCAACCTGCGATAGCACAAATGTATGTAGCATCTGTGGTGAACCTCATCACACGCTATTGCATTATGGGCGCGGGAATTTTGCGAAAAATAACAAACAAAACACGCCACGGCGCGATACGCGCGGTAATAAGGAGGAGCGTCGGTTTTCGAGAAACCCTCTCAAATCGAGGCGTGAACCCCAACCGGCGTCTACCAATAAGACAGTGTCATCACACAGTGGTACGGCAAAGACGGTAAGCAATGGGATTAAATCGGTGTTGCTAGCGACTGCCTACGTCCGTCTTTACGGGCCGAACGGCAAATTCTGATTAGCTCGGGCGACGACGTCTTTATGAGTGCAACAGGTAAGACGCGCTTGGAAGAAATACGCGTGCAAGTTTGCACTCTACTAAAAGGAGGAGGTTTTCACCTTCGCAAATGGGCAGGGAATTCGGAGGATTTGCTTCGTAATATCCTTCAAAGTGATCATTCTCACGCCGTTGACCTGACTTTGCTCAGCGCGTCTGAGCTGAAGGTCCTCGGTTTGCGATGGATACCATCGGGAGACTATTTTTACTTCAATTTGCAACGGTTTGTACCATCTGCGACGCCCTTGACAAAGCGTACTTTGTTTTCGGAAATCGCGAGACTTTATGACCCTCTCGGTTGGTTATCACCAGTTGTCGTTCGCGCAAAGATACTTATGCAGGTTCAATAGTTGGAGAAGATTCATTGGAATTAGCATGTATCGGCGCAGACCCACAAAACGTGGAACTCGTTTTGTGAAGAGTGGGCCAAGGTGAATCAATTGAAGATTCCCCGATGGGTAAGGGTTGGAGAAGATGTAAAATCCGTGGAGTTACATGGATTTTGTGACGCATCGCGTGCGGCTTATTCCGCCACCGTGTATTTGCGAGTCATCGCAGCCGATTCTAGCGTGCATACCTCGCTGTTGATGGCAAAATCACGGGTATCTTCAATTCAAAAACTTACGATCCCAGTTTTAGAACTGCATGGAGCACTCCTCCTCGCCGAGCTACTCAGCCACGTACAGAGTTCACTGGCCATAACAGTGAAGCGGATTGTTTGTTGGACAGGTTAAACAATTACGCTAGCTTGGCTGAAAAAATATCCGTCGATATGGAAGCTAATTGTAGCTAAACGAGTGTCGAAGATTCAGCCAACCTTGCCGAACGCCGAGTGGAGGCACGTACCCACTCGTTACAACCCGGCGGACTTAAACTCGCGCGGTGTTGATGCGGTGCAGCTTTTGGAATCAAAGCTTTGATTGTCTGGGCCCTCTTGGTTGTCCAAGCTCGAAGATGAATGGCCGGTATTGCCTACTTCACTGGAAACCACAGAGGAAAAGCGCGAGATCCAGGTTCACGTAGTCGCTCGAGAGTGGGAGTTTCTCCTACGATTCTCGACGTGGAAGCGATTACTTCACGTCACCGCATACTGTGTCCGGTTTTATCGGACACTCAAAGATGAACGACAGCGTGGTGGATCCGAACAGCTCGATTCGTCGAATTAAAAGACGCAACAATCAGAATTGTGCAGCACTTGCAGCGTTCACACTTCGAGGGAGAATGGAAATGCTTGAAAAAGCAACAGCCAGTCCCATCCAAATCGCGGTTGCGCCTTTTGGATCGGGTTTTCGACGAAGTAGGAGTCTTGAGAGTCGGAGGAAGATTGATCAATGCTATGATTGCATGGGCAGCCAAGCATCCGATTATTATACCGAAACATTACGTGTCAACGTTAATAATTCGGCAATCTCACCTTCGAACGCTACATGGAGAACGGCAGCAGACGATGTTTCACGTCAGGCAACAATTCTGGATCATTGGTTTGCCGAACGACGAATCGTACGGTGATAAACCAGTGCATGAAATGCACCCGATGGTGGGCTAGGCCATCCATGCAAATAATGCAGCATCTGGTTCCAGAGAGGAGTCGTCCGGATCGTGCATTCACGAATTGCGTAGTTGATTACGCGGGTCCTTACCGCGACCGAGATTCCGCTGGCCGCGGCAAGACGGCTCATAAAGCGTACATCGCGGTGTTCGTATGTTACGCGACCCGAGCCGTCCACATGGAACTCGTTCACGATTATACGAACGCGTTCTTGGCTGCATTTGAACACTTCATTTCCCGACGAGGTATCTCTTCTCGCGTGCTCAGCGACAACGGGACGAACTTCATCGGAGCTGATCACGAGCTAAAGCGAATATTTGCTCTTTGTTACGAATCAAAGGAAATGCGTAGTAGGTCTTCCGAACTGGAAATAAATTGGAGATTCAATCCACCCACTGTGCTTCATTTTGGTGCTCTGCAAGAGGCAGTTGTGAAATCGGTTAAGTACCACCTGAAGAGAGTGTTGGGAGATTTCATGCCGACCGGGGAAGAAATGCAAACGCTGCTTTGGAAGATCGAGGCGAGTCTGAATTCGCGAACGATCTCTCCTCTCTTAGTGACAGTGCAGATGACTTCTTGGCGCTTACGCCGGATCATTTTTTAATTGGGGAACCATTAAACGCACTGCCCGTCGAATCAGTGGAAAGTGAAAACCTCCTGCGGCTATCGCGGTAGAGAGCGATTCAGAAGTTCCACGAACAAATTTGGAGTCACTGGACACGAGATTACCTCGTTCACCTCCAGAAACGATACAAGTGGCAGACCACTCAAGCGCAGTTGCAGCCTGGTGATTTGGTGTTAGTCCAAAATCCTCTATTACCGCCCAATCAGTGGGACTTGGGAAGAGTGAAAAGGGTTTTCCCTGGACGCGACAAAAACGTCAGAGTCGTTGAGGTTCAAACAAAGAAGGGTACTTACACACGAGCAATTACTCGATTACGTAAATTTCCTGTAGACGGTGAATTGTCAACACCAACATCACCGACTATCGAGGAATTAAACAGGGACTGATTCGGCAAGAGAAGGATAACGAATGTCAACGATTTAGGATTCGAAATTTGTTGTCTTCCTTGTCTCTCCGCCCATAGATCGACACGAAGGAGCGTTACGTTACCACCTCCCTCGCATCTATAGACTGGGAGTTCGAGAATTTTCGGATTTCTACCGAGGTAAAATTCTAACACCGCTAAGCCCGTCAGTCTTCGCGAGGATGTCCACCGAGGAAAATATTAAGTTCTCTGAACAATTCAATCACGTACTTAAGCTTGCTGAAATGATCGTGCAAGAGGGAAGGCAGGAAGAGAAAGCGGAGGTCCAGTTCGGAGCTACCCCGCAGGATGAAATCATGCCCGGACCATCCACTAGCGCGCCATCCACTAGCAACAGTGGATTTCGCCCGGGATACAAGATCCCGAGGGTTTCAGACCGGTTGCCGCTTCCACTCGTCATCCTCCTGCTACCGGTGGACGGGAATGTGTGTATCCCCGGACATATTCCGGCTACCATACGACGCTACCGATGGAGGGTGGAAGACGGGTGCTATACCTTCCGGTGGAACGCCCAGGGGCGACTAATGTCCCTTGCTTTCAAGGAGGTGCAGGAGACAACCAAGCAGAGCAGACCGGACACAGCCTCCACATCCAGCCAAAGCATCTAAGCGGAGTGACCAACCCGCACCACCCCAGGACGCGAAGTGACCTCGGCGACGACCGTCATCCCGTGGGAGCGATGCACGCAGGGAGCAGCCTCGCCGACAGCCAAAGGAGGACGGATTCGTCGACTTCTTACAACAGTCGACCAATGAATGGAAAAAACGGTGAGTGTTAATTCACTTTCCATTTTTTAATTCGGTCCGTGTTAGATGCCTGTGCTCGGTTGCGCGGGTCGCGGAAGGGGGGCAGTATGTTTGAAAAACAGCTGGATTCAATTTTATAAAAAGGTTTAAAAGCATTGCTCGGCCTTGAATTAGATTTAAATTCGTACGGTGCAGATACGGGCATAAGAAACGGTGTTACGTTTCTTACGTCTATCTAGCCGTTGCGGATATGTATACAAATACCGACGCCGCCGTCGTTGTCAACGCAAAGTATAACAAGAATTTGGGTTCGAATTGTCGGAATTATGCAAGACAGGAGGAATTCCCTGTGTGTGTAACAAGGACAGAGCACAATTCGAAATTTTATTGCACTCAACGAAAAATTAACGTTGGGGCAAAACAAAGCCGATTACGGCAGTCGGCAGACACAGCGCTGAGAGGACGGATCGGACGGCCATGTCTGGGAGCAGATCCACATTACCACACAGCGAACTGTAGGTTGTTAATAAATCATTTTTTAAGAGGAACAGCATTCGGAAGGGTACTTCAGGGGTTCCTCTCCTCGATAGCCAAGTTATCTCAGGTATCTGGATAACTTTGACTCACTGGGTTCAGTGCCGGATACAAGATACGCACAGGAGGACGTATCTTGGTCACGGTTCCGCTCCAGGTCATAAGAGTCAATTGTTGGTTGACCCCAGAGCCGAGACCCAAGCTGAATTTGAGACTGCAGCGGGTCTTGGAAGCTTAGCTCACTCGATTACAGCGTATCGAGACTTGGTTCGGCACGATGTCTGCGTGGCGCAGTGCACCTCAGAGTACGTGCAGTTTCCCGGGATACTGTGCTTATACATGCCAGTAGGAGGTCGGATTTATGACCCGAACTCCCGAACATAGAGGCCACTATGTGTGTTCTCCGGAAATGGCCACTGTTTTGGCGCCACGAAACCAGTGTAAAACACCCGTCGTCAATCAATCGGAGACCGATTGTGGGGGATATTTGGGGATATCTGGGGATATTTGTTATTACCGGCAGACGCGTTTCCGTGCAAACGCCCGTAGCTTCCAAAGTGTCAGGCCTAGGCGACTGGGACTTACCTAGGTCGCTTCAGACGTCGCAAAATACATGCGAATATCATGGTTAAATTGTCAAATTCCATGAAGAAATGCGCATTATCTGGGGATATTCGTTATTACTGGCAGACGCGTATCCGTGAAAACGCCTGTAGCTTCCAAAGTATCTGTCCTAGGCGACTGGGACTTACCTAGATCACTTCAGAGGAAGAAAATACATGGGAATATCGTGGTTAAATAGTTCAATTCGATGAATAAGTGGGCATTGTCTGGAGATCTTTGTTATTACAGGCAGACGCGTTTCCGTGCAAATGCCCGTAGCTTCCAAAGTATTCGTCCTAGGCGACGGGGACTTACCCAGATAGCTCCAGACGACGCAAATACATAGGAATGTCATGGTTAAATCGTTCAATGCGGTGAATAAATGCGCATTATCTGGGGATATTTGTTATTACTGGCAGACGCGTTTCCGTGAAAATGCCTGTGGCTTCCAAAGTATCAGGCCTAGGCAACTGGGACTTACCTAGATCTCTTCAGACGACGCAAATACATGGGAATGTCATGGTCAAATCGTTCAATTCGATGAATAAATGGGCACTATCTGGGGATATTTGTTATTACTGGCAGACTCGTTTCCGTGAAAATGCCCGCAGTTTCCAAGGTATCAGTCCTAGGCGACTGGCACATACCCAGATCGCTCCAGACGACGAAAATACATGGGAATACCATGGTTTAATCGTTCATTTCGA